>JAODAL010011430.1:0-100047 GCA_025379985.1 Phyllomedusa bahiana
TAGGTTTGGGTTTTAAAAATGTGGATCAAGACTCGGGGTTTTGCAGGCAGAGACTATTGGTTAGCAGAAGAGACTCTGCCATACTGCATGTGGGACCAGAAGAAGATTCTGAAGGTACCAAGCCACAGAACCTGTGTCACCAGCCCAAGAAACCAACAATCCTGCTCTTCGGTATTGATAATAGGTTATTTATATGCCAAATGTTTAGGTTTTTTTTTTTAAATAAAAATATTCTATCTCTAATTTTTTTGCAGCCTGAATTGTAGTTTTTATTGGTTTTTATTGGGATACATGTAACTTTTTGAATATCTTTTTATTTAACTTTTTGGGACATTAAATGTCCCAAAAAAAGACATTTTGATGTTTGGATTTTTTTTCTTAAAGAGTGTTCAGCGTACTGAAAAAATTATATTATATAATAGATTGGACTTATATGGACACAACAATACCAATTGTGTGTAACTTTTTTAATTTATTTTTTATTCTTTTATTTGTAAAATGTCAAAAGGAGGTGTTTGAGCTTTTAATATATTTTAATGTTTTTTATACTTAAAAAAAACATTAAAATACAGTCCCCCTATGTACTTGACCACTAGGGGGCGCAATCACTTTTACACCCTTGTGCCTTATATAATATAGAAAGGTGTACCAATATGGCGGTTTTATTACTTCCTGCCAAAGGAAGGAGGTGAAAAAAGTGCTAATATAGTAGCTGTTGAAGCCTTCAATAGGCTTCCAGCTGGCATGGTAACAGCTTCTTACCCTGCACTTTTAGGGGAGAGGGGGGCAATTATAGGCAGGAACAGCCATTTAGATGCCACAGCTATGATTGCCCTCGGTGTCTATATGGTTAAACAGCAGGGATTGGAGTCGCTCTGATCCCTGCTGCTATCTGTAATAATCAGCTGTCACTCATCATCCAGGCTCTCCAGTCACAAGGCAGGGATGGATTATTACTTTCCCTGCCTTTTCGACAGCTATATATATACAGTCCTTAATAAGCACTGAATATACAGATAAGCAGGAAGCCTTTCAACTTCCTCTTTCCCAACCCAATGGCCATGTGACCATTGTGGCTTGTTAGCTACAGATGCTACTGGAGAAAGGTGTAATAGAAGAGCTGTAATTGCATGCTATTATCCAATACATTAATGTTGCAGAATAGTGTACAAGTGGTCATACCCTTTAGTGGCGAAGTACCCTAAGGGGACTAAAATTGTAAGTAAAAAAGACATTTAAATTTAAAGTTTAAAAAATATTTTTAAAAATTAAAACTTGAAAACAAAGTACTTTTCCCATTCTACAAATAAAAAAAGAAAAATAATAGAATTGAATATAATTAGTATCACCGTGTCTGTAATAGTCCGATCTATTAAAACATAATCTTATTTATCCCGCATAATAAACACCATAAAAAAATTCCAGCTCCAAAATTGCATTTTTGGACGATTTGTATCTCCAAGAATTAAAATAAAAAGTGATCAAAAAGTCGCAGGCATTCAAAAATAGTACTAATGAAAACCACACTTCAATTTGCAAAAAAACAAGCCCTCACACAGGTCTGTAGACAGAAATATAAAAAAGTTATTGGTCTCAGAAAATGCCGATGCAATGCAAATAAAAAATCATCAGAGTCCTATTAATTTGCAGAATATAGAGAAAACATCATTTACACTCCACAGTAAATCCAATAAAAACTAAACCTCTAAAAAAAATAATAGCTTTTGTCAGCTCCAACCATTACTCTCCTTTCTGTTATATGGGTGTTGGTGAATGCACCACTCAGCTGTACTCGGAATTCTCATAGAAAAGAATGGAGAGTCATGTACAAGCGTGACCTGGTGGAGATGGAAAAACCCCTTTAAGCTTGCTTTCATGTGACTTTAGCACAACACGCTGAACTGGATGGACGTCTTGTCTTTTTTCGGCCTTACAAATTATGTAACTATGTAACTATGTAGCACTATGAGCAGATTGTAGGCTAAAAACTTCTGATACACTCCCTTTAAATTAGCACAACTAGGCACACTTTCCCTTAGTCAAATTATGGCTAGCATACGGGCATTGGCAGTTGCTCTATGTTCTAAAACTGGAAACTATCAAAACATGATAGTGATAGTTACTAATACATTTGGAACACTTATTAAAAAATTCCAATATCCCTGAAATAATGAAATCATAGCACCCCCTACTCTTACTGTGTTTAGGATGTATTAACTACATCCCTTGGCTCTGTGTGCGTGAGATTGAGTGATTGGGTCGATACAGCCATTAGTTGTAAGGGTTCCCAGTTATTTACAGGATAGTAAACAGGTCCTCGAGTCCTTCTATAATTTTAAATGGAAGGACAATTTCTCTTGATGCATTTGATGTGTTAGGACTTTATTCCTGTATCGTCTATAGTTTGGTGTTCAATGCTATAAACTTCCATCTTAAGAAATATAGTATTTATTCAGAAGAAAAAATTTGTTTATTTCACACAATTATTTACTGTTCGGTTCCTTATTTTTGCAAGTTGAAGGTTCCCTTATGATTTCTAAGTTCGCACCTTTCCTTGCAAACTTGTTTTTGGCCATGTTGGAAAAACTTATATTTTTCTCCAGATAACCCCTTTTCTGATAGCATAGTTTGGTATAGATGCTACATAGACGATCTCTTGGTTATTCAATAACGTTATGTGGCATCCATACCAATATTTTTTGATTATGTCAATGCCAACCATTTTAATTTTCAATTTGTGGATTCTCATTCTGGTCATGATGTTAATTTTTTGAATCTTCACTTATTTGCAGATGGTAATACAGGTGACAACATGACCTCGATTTTCAGAAAACTGCAGGCAGGAAATATGATCTTTGATGACACCTCCTGTTATGTAATACAGGCTATCCCGCTAGTAGAATATGTATGAGTTAATTGAGCTTGCGCGACTAATGATGTGTACTTTAAACAAATTAGAGACATAAACAGTAGATTCAAGAAAAGAGGTTATTTAAATTGGGTCCTTAAAGGGCTGTTGGCAATGTGAATCATAGCTCTCAGTATGCTTTCATTTTTAACAATGTTTTACCTTTACCTGATAGTCCCTGCCCTATTGTGTTCTCAACTAGTATAATGACTCCCATCAACAACAACAAGCAACAAAGAGAAGTACACTGCAGTTACATGAAATAGCAATACAAAGCATATCAATAAAAAGGACTTCCTGCTAGATGATTCGGCAAACGGACATCAAGCATATGAAGATAGGTGCACGGCTTGGTGGAGATTCAATGTGGGTACACGCCATGAATGGGAGAGTAATAGACACAACTATCCCTTGCTGTCCCGAATACTATCCCTTGAAAGTTCACCCTATCAATACTCTTAATAGCAGTACCTCTATACCTGACGTTAACCCAAAAGCCTTTCTCTCAAATACAGTGCCAAACAAAAGGATAACAATGCTTGAAACGTCCATATATCACCATCCACTACAACTTTGAACGTGAGACTACTATCATTTTATAGACAATCATCTTGGCTTTCTCATACATCAATTTAACGAATTTAACTTGAAACCTTTTAGCACTGCATTATTACTGTTTTGCTCCTGGTAGTGGAACAATCTTTTTCTTTTTGTACACTGCAAATTAAAACCTGTTCTCACATTCCCTAAAAGCCAGTTTTTTATAGATTGATTCCAATTAAAAAGTTCACGGGGTTCGAATCAAGGACACCATGAAAAGGGGTTTCCCAAAAAAAAGAGAACGCATCATCCACTCTTTAAAAGCCAAGAAAATTGCTAGACTGCTTTAAAGGAGTGCTGTGACAGCTGGAAGAATATGAAATGAAGTTAATTCAATCAAAAAGCCAAGAGGTGGACATCCATGCAAAGTATCTGAGAAAAAATTTACTCTCAAAAGGGTTCTATTACTTCTGGCGCGAAAAAAAATATGGCATGGAGATGGCTTTATGTTTTTTGTGAATCACAGATGTCCATACAAGCACCATGCATTCCACAAGTCTGGAATGGTGGTCCCAAAAAAGCCTCGACTCCAATATCATCATAAGAAGCACTGGCCCGAGTTTACAAAAAAATTTTTAAGAGTGTAAGTACAATTACAAAAAGTCATTTGGACAATGAATAAAGTAAAATTTTGGGGTTTGAGGGGACCATTTTGGTTGGAAAAACAAGGAAAAAAGGGGGGTAAAGGGAAAAAAAATTGAAGGAACGTTGTGGGGGAAACCTGATTATGAGGGGTTTTTTACAGCCAAAAAGTTTTGGGGACTTACCAGGATCGATGGTGATCTCAATGCTGAGTTATATGTGAGTATCCTGCCAGAGGAGTTACTTTGTATACTGAGTACTATGAAACAGTGCCTAAAGAAAATGAGACCCCAAAATCCAGATGGTGCTCCTCCTATTCTGAGGCTTGTGGTTAAGTAAATAGCACACTAGGGCCACATATGGGATATCTATAAAAACGGCAGAAACAATAGAAAAAATATTGAGTTGCATTTCCCTGGTACCATCTACTGTGTTTCAGTGAATAAGGAAAAAAAAAAATTTTAAAATTTCGAAATTTACCTCCACTTTCTTTAATTTCTTGAAACCCCTAAGGGGTTAAAAACTTCCTAAACACTGTATTAATACTCTAAGGGGGTGTACTTCTTAAAGGGAGTCTTTTAGGGGAAATTTCAAACTACAACCCCTAAAAACCCAAATTCAAACTGGACGGCCTGTAAAATATGGTTGCAAATTTTCTTAAAAAATAAAAAATTACTCCAAAATAAAAAAGTCCCCAAAATTTCAAAAAAATTTAAAAACTTAAAAATTATCCAAACATAAATTAACATATGGAAAATTAAACTGGGGCACTTTGGGAAAGACAACAACTTTCATTCTTATGCAAGTGGGGAAAAACTTTAAAATTGGAAACCATCTAACCTGTTCCAGTACATTCATAATTTATCTGATTACATGTAGCTGTGGTATACAATATATTGAACGAACCTGTCCGAAGTTGTCCAAAAGGATCAATAACCATTGCTACAATGTCACCCATGGTAGATAGATACACAGTCTCCCTAGGCACTGTGCCTCTCATCATATAGGGAGTATCATCCTGTAGTAAGTCCCTGATCTCAATCAGAGACTGGCCGAGCGAGAGACTTACTGAATATATAAAATGGACACCATTGTACCCTACGGCCTGAATGAAATGCAGGATTTTATTGATTCAAAATATTTCAGTTATCTATTGTAGCGGCTTTTAAACTTTAACCTAGTTTTTACGGACAGCTTTGCACGTGACCTTACTTAAGCTTTTTGACTCACTATGCCCGATACCGGAGATGTAGAGGGGTTTTTCACGTGACCTGATGTAACCTGTTTTCGTCATGAGGTCAAATGTTTAATTCTGGGTAAGGTCCTTGAAATATGCTAAAATGTTAATATGACATATGCTAATATGCTCTAATATGCTAATATGTAACCTGTTTTCGTCATGAGGTCAAATGTTTAATTCCAGGTACGGTTCGTGAAATATGATAGCGTCATAAATATTGTATTGTACACTATATATGTTTAACCCCTTAAGCCCCAGGCCTGAAAAATAGTTAATGACCAGAACATTTTTTTTAGTTTTGCCCCCTTTTGCGTTTCAACAGTTGTAACTTTTTTTTTTTTTAAAATGAAGCACGTTTTGAGGCCTCATTTTATTCAAGACAAGTTGTATTTTATGGGGTAATAGTTTAAGTTCACTTATAAGTAATTGCAGAATTTTTTTAATATTTTTTTCTTTTTTTAAATTTTTTTACACCATTCACATTTCACACTTAATAACTTGTTAGATTAATTCTAAAAGTTATTACGGTCGTGTGGGTACCTAATATGTGTAGGTTTTTTTGTGTGTGTAATGTATGCACAATTATTTTCATTAAATATTTATTTTTATTTTATTATTTTTTGTTGTTTTTTTTTTTTACAACTTTTTGTTTTTTTTTTTACTTTTCTTTTTAAACCCCATGAAGGGAAACTGCGTTACTTTTTTTTTTTTACACTTAGAATGTATTGCATATTCTATTGTTAATACATTATAATCTGTGTCAGTCTGACAAGGCAGTGACGGGGACAGCCACCCCTGGCCGATCACTGGCTTTTACAAGACACCCGGGGGCTATCTGGGTCATCGGGGCGACTTGCCCCATGCTCCGGGTTGCGGGTCCCCGGTTGTTCCAACCCCCAACAGCAGGGAAAACCCTTTGTTTGCCTGCGTGACATCCGTGGAATCAAAGGGTTTTAAAGCCCGGGGAGCGGGGGTTTTCCCCCCCGCCCGGGTGCTCGCGGGGATCAGGGCTGTGTGCACAAAAACGGTGGGTGGTCTTTAAAGGATTAAAGTTTTTTTGAGTACTGATATGATTAGGGTTTTTAACTGTTGTTAATTAGCTGTACTTTTCATCAAAAATAAGAGGCTCGTTTTCATGTCTGGACCCGAGCTTGGTTTTTTCAAATCCTAGTCACTCACACTTTTTTTTGGGTAAACCTGAAAAGTCCTATAAATGTTTGTTGGGTTTTTATTTTTAATTTATGTAAATAAAACAAACACCACTATTTGGCACTTTCCTTACACTTTTTTATTTTGAGCGCTTTTTAACTCTTTTACAATTCTGCTTATTAGCGTTCAGTTTTATACTAAGAAAAAAAAGTCTCTGGGAAACACTGGTAGGTAAAAGATTAAAACGTTTTTCCACTAAAGTGCCAGTCGATTTCAAAAATGGGTTTTGAAAGAGATCAAAACTGCTGCGGCGTTAAGGGGGTTTAAGTTAAATTTATGTTTATTATTGCCTAAGGCACAGTTCCTGGTGATTGCTGGGGGTATTTCGGGGCGGATTTTTTGCCCCCCCAATTACCCGGCTGTTGTGCAGCGGGGGGGGGGCGGGGGGCGGCATAGACATGCATTATTCGTACACGCCGTAAATAATTGACATGTCACTTTCCCCACCCCCCCCCCCCCTCCCCGGGGATTCGCCGAGCGGGGAGGGGAGGCGGAAAACCATAGTTCCTATGAGAAACTAGGGAAAAGTAATGATGGGGAAAATTTCACCCTGCTGCAGCGCAAATACGGTTTTTAGTTGGCTGAAGTCCCCGGGACAAATCAGCCGTGTGAATGAGCCCTACCTCCTGATGTTTATGACTGCTCAGTGTATGGCTTTAAGGAAGTCTAGTTACACTTGTTGTTATGTTTTGAAAAATGATCCGCTGGTCTGAAATTATTTGCCTTTTCACAGAATTTTGAATTTTATGAATTTTATGAACTATGAATTTTATGTTTCTTGCAGAATAATAAGGGAGAATATTGGATTTTATGGAAGTTACCATTCTCTATGCATCTTTTTTTTGGGGGTCTGCACCTCATCGCTGGGGTCTGTGAGAAGTTGAAAGGTACTTTTAACACCTATATATGCGTGTGGGTTTATTTCACAACTTAGTAGATTTTTTTCTATATTTTTTGTTCTAGTGTGAATATGTATGATTTGTCTTGCACCTTTTTTTTTCCCTTGGGTATGTAGAGTGACCCATGGCGTGGTGAGCGAACTGCCTCAGAAGATGCTTGGCAGAGGTGCTTGCATCTCTTTTGAGATGCAAAGAAACACTACAGTTTTAGAGGCAGCCACCCATCAGACCAGGGACATTCAACTTATCTTGTGGAGAAATGGGAAAAGTAAAACTAAGTATGCATGTCCATCTTGACACATTTACTGAGATAGACGAAGAAAGGTTATTGAAAAATAAACAGCAGATTATGCTATAATAAATTCGCTTCCTTTGCCCGCTCCTCCCTGAGGGCTCTACCACGCATGCGTAGGGGCCGGGCGGGGGAGGGTTCATCCCGTGTTCCTCAAACAGGAGAGTAGTGTGTTATTATGTTAGTAGGTATATAAGCTGGCTCAGTGTAATGTATATTCATGCTACGAATAAGAGTCCAGGGAGACTCGAAACGCGTCAGCTATCACTATGCCATTTTAGAGTGTTTCCACGCTTGAATTTTTCTAATAAAGACTTTCAGCTTTTATTCATCATTGGAGCTGCTGGCGATTCCTTTCTTCTGCTGTTCCTGATTGTGCTTCCAGAGTGCAGCCATGCAGCCCTGCCATTGGAGTGGTGAGCTGGCTAAAATTTCTTTCTTTATATAATAAATTATGCCTGGAATATCTGGTGATATGGTCGTTTTTTTTGGTGTGAATACAATAAAATGTCTATAGTTTGGGATAACCCCTTCAACATGTAAGATCATTTCTATGACCTTTTAGGGTTCTTGTACACAGCAGTATTGTGCCCTTAGTATTACCTTGAATTAGGACAGTTTGGTTATGCAGTTTTCAAAATGTTTGGTTTATGTAGGTGAAGCATAATTAACCACATCACAAAAATGTGGCATATAGCAGCACCATGTACAATATTGCCAGGTGGTTCTTAGCTTTTTCATCCTATTTCTAAAAAAAACCAAATGAAATTCATGACAAAAGAAATGAAATAAGGGAGAATGGTGATTTTAGATTGGATTCAACATCCAAGAGAGCTAATGCTGGCCAGATAAGCGCAGACAGGTATACAGAGAATTGTGCTGCTGTGACTACACAGCTGCACAGCTGTCGCTGTGATCCTGCAAAATGTTTGTTAAATAGCTATTTCTATCTCATTTATTAGCTGTACAAATGTAGGCAAAGGTAAAGATACATGTCACGGGGTGCCGGGCCGTGGGCACACCGGCACCTCCGCTGTGGCTGTGGGCGATGCCGCAGCTCCGACCCCGCAGCCGGCAGCTCTCCATCCACACTAACCTCGCCACACTCCTTTTCCGGTCCGGGCGCGCGCTCCTGTGACTGGCCGGGCGCGCGTTCACCCCCTAGGGCACGCGTGCGGTACTGCGGCCAAATTTAAAGGGACAGCGTGCCGATGATTGGTCTCATCGGGTGCTGATCCTATTTAAGCCCTGCCCTTTCCTAGTAACCCTGCCAAATCGATAGTGCCCTGTGCCTAGAGAGGAAGCGTTCCGTATTGTGTCTAGCGTTATCCTGTGTACCGTACCTACTGCCTCCGTCCTTCGACCACGAACCATTGCCGCCTGCCCTGACCTTCTGCCTGTCCCCGACTACGAGCCTGCTCCACGATTTTGTACCACGCCACACCTCGGCAGCCACCGCAAGAAGGTCACGTCAGGGGTAGCGACCTGGTAGCAATCCGCCACAGCGAGTCCATCCCGCTTTGCGGCGGGCTCTGGTGAAAACCGGATCTACTTAGACTCCGCTCCCTGACGTGGCTTATACCATCACTTGCAGTGGTCCAGAGGATCCACGTCTCTGGTTTGCCTCCGGGTAAGCCGAACCTGACAATACATATTATAAAAAAATACATTACTGTTCAAATTTTGCTTAATTTCAGAGTTGGAGCAGTCCTTATCTTACCGACCAACTCCCTGCTCTAACAGTGGCCAGGCCGCTGATGTCGCTTTCTGCTGTTTCTTATTAAAAGGACAAAGTTTGTGTCTTTTCTGATTTTTCCTTTCTACTGAGAAAACTTTATCCATTAGGCTACGGAAGCCTTGTACCATCTTGTCAGGTCTACAGAGCGCATAACTGTGTATTTGCATATAAAGATAACAGAGTTACTCAACAGCTAACAGTGTGTCTTGGCAGCACGTTTTTCTCTCTTTCTAGAAGCTTCCTCTCATGCCATATACAGCTCTGTTAGCTTAAATTTGTAGCGAGACATCCTGCTTGGACAGTGTTGTTGTTTTTCACAAACCTACTATCACCAATGTTCCTCTAAAAAGCTAATTAAGAATAGGGTCTGTCAGAGCTGAAATGTCAGTCAGTGCTCCAATATGCCCATTACTTACTCCCACCACATTGAAATGATCTACAAATGTACCCAATGGTAAAAAAGACTATTACTAAATAAGTCCTTTCAGAGCTATAGCAGTTCTTATCTCCTGCTTGTGTACACAAGCTTCCCTAGGTTACCAACCATCTGTCTCTGTGGTTTAGCAGCCCTGGCCAGAAAAGTGACAATATTCCTTGCTGTGTCTTATCTGCAGCACAAGAGCTTGTCTAAGTTTCTTACTGACAAACTCTAACCATTTAGAGCTCTGTAGACCTCTGCCCTGCAATTAAAAGTCATCCATCACCAATAATCTTCTAACAGACTCAGGTAGGAACAGCTGAACTGATATGTCAATCACTGCTGTAGTGCCACCCACAGAATAACCGGAAGCTGGCTGTGAAGAACAGGATTTGGATAACAGCAAGATGGGTCAACCGCTTTAAGCACCAATACTTAGAAAAGGTGAACCGAGTTAGGGCTTCCACCATTAGTTGATGCAGAAGTATTGTATGGCTTATTGTAAAACTAGCATAAACAAATTAGTATTGGAAGGCACGACACTTTTGTAAAACAAAGGGCTGTCTAAAACATAGGAGTTGTTTTGAATTTTTCTGAAAATAGGTGGTCATTCTCGAACTTGTTACTTGGGGCAGATTTATCAGTACTGTAAAAAAATTTAAACAGCATAAAATTAAAGGAAAAAAGCATCTTGGTTAAATTACTTTAGACCAGTATTTTTACAAAAATTGATGAACGCTGCTTATAAATAAGGAGCATTTTAGAACTCCTTTTAGCCGCACCCCTTTCTCTGTACCCTTTTCAAAACTGCCTTATGACGTGAAAAGGGGTCTAAAATGCATAAGAAATGTGGCATATAGTACAGACCCCAATTTATGGGTTCAAAATTCGCACAAATCCTGCAGTGTAATGATTAGTATATCTGCAACATTATGTGACATTTTGCTGATATCATAATTTTATGATGTTTTTCCATTTTCAATAAATTGTGAAAAGGCTTTGGAATATTTATTTTGACTTGACATGACATTCAACACTTGTTGATTATTGCCAAAAAATCCTACTTCAATCTGTTTTAGATTCAGAATCTGCCACAACAATATGTGAAATATTTTTTGCTGAATACCTCTGAAAATCAAATAGCTAAGTGCTGCTCACATACAAGCTTTATTAAATAATGATAATATAGATCCCCATTTTAACATAATGTATGATAAAAATCTATACATGTTATTGTGCAGATGTAAACATAGTTGTTAATAGTTTATTGACCCTAGCCTAGAGTGTATGCATCTGTTATAGGGGACTAACTTATATGTATACATCAGCACTCAGAAGCAGCAAGAAAAAGAGCAAAATGAATTCTGCGCCAAATATTGAGAACAGATGCTGATCAGAGTTGGGCGTAACTGAATAGCAGTCACAGGACACACTCAGGAACACCATGTGGGTTTAAAAAAACAGACCCAGATCAATGATGAATTACTAATTAGCACTAAGGGGTAGCAGTGGACATGTCAATTTTGGTGCCGTGAATGCGGTTCTGTGCTGTGATAGGGGCAATGAAAAGTTTGTTTCACAGTTTTTTCCAATTGAGCATCTGTGGACTATTCTGGAACAATAAGTCTAATCCATGAAGGGCCCACCTCACATCTTAAAGGACAGGACTCTAGGATCTGTTGCTAATATATTTAAGCCAGACACAGCTGTTTTGGTAGCATAAGGGGGACTGACACAATAATTATCTGTGTGCATGGCCATAGATGTATACATATATATATACACAGTATCTCCCCGCTCACATTTTTGTATATACTGTATTATATCTTTTCATGGGACAACACTGAAGATGGGACACTTTGATACAATGTAAAGTAGTCAGTGTATAACTTGTATAACAGTGTAAATTTGCTGTGCCCTCAAAATAACTCAACACCCAGCCATCAATGTCTAAACCGCTAGCAACAAAAGTGAGTACAAAAGTGACAATGGATAAATTGTACCTAAAGTGTCAATATTTTGTGTAGCAACCATTAATTTCCAGCAATGCCTTCACTCTCTTGGGCATGGAGTTCACTAGAGCGTCACAGGTTGCCATTGGAATCCTCTTCAACTCCTCCATGACAACATCACAGATCTTGCGCTCCTCTACCTTCCATTTGATGATGTTCCACAGATGCTCAATAGGGTTTAGGTCTGGAGACAAGCTTGACCAGTCTAGCTTTTTTACCCCTATTTTCTTTAGAAAGGCAGTGGTTGTCTTGGATGTGTATTTGGGGTTGTTATCATGTTGGAATACTGCAGTGCGGCCCAGTTTCCAGAGGGAGGTGATCATGCACTGCTTCAGTATATCACAGCACATGTTAGAATTCATGGTTCCCTCAATGAACTGTAGCTCCCCCAGCCGGCAACACTCATGCAGCCCCAAACCATGACACTTTCACCACCATGTTTGACTGTAGGCAGAACACACTAGTCTTTCTATTCCTCCCTTGGTTGCCGCCACACACACTTGACACCATCTGAACCAAATAAGTTTATTTGGTCTCATCAGTCCACAGGACATGGTTCCAGAAATTCATGTCCTTAGTCTGCTTGTCTTCAGCAAACTGTTTGCGGACTTTCTTGTGCATCAACTTTATAAGAAGCTTTCTTCTGTGACGACAGCCATGCAGACCAATTTTATGCAGTGTGCGTTGTATGGTCTGAGCACTGACAGGGTGACTCCTCACACATTTAACCTCTGCAGCAATGCAGGTAGCACTCATTCGTGTATTTTGAAAAGACAATCTTTGGATATGATTAGAGATGGGCGAATTTCTCAAAAATTCGATTCGGTCACTTCGACAAATTTTCCAACAAAATTCGATTCGTTCCGAATTACTTCGGCACGAATCGCGTTAAAAAGCAGCTATTTCCAGGCAGCACAGAGCCTGCAGGTGCTGTAAACGTTGTGCCAGCTTAAATATGCAGAGGGAGCTTGGTTTGGGCTTTATCGTGTTGTGTTTTATATGCACGCGGGTGCTGCCCCCCTTTTAGAACGCTTCACTATAAAATTCCCTGGGGACTTAAGAGGGCAAAACTGACCAAAAAAACTAAGGGAATGTACCATAAAGTCATGCCCCGCAAAAGCTGGAAAAAAGCAAGCTGAGACTCAGGGGGGCAACATTAGTGACAGAGTGTGGAGGGGGACGGCGGCAGCCACGCAGCATGAGGTAAATAACGTCGCCTCCTTAATGGCCTCAACAAACGGGGGTTTTTCACGCATAGCTGCCCCTGGGCTACATCAAAGTTACACAGGGGAGTACTTCGTCTGCCGGATCACAAAAAATCGGGTTTGGCCTTTCTCTGTTATACAGCGGCCCCCAAAAAGTCAGGCTGGAATTCCAGGGTAGAAAAATCGCCCTAAGAGTGTGTTGGGGGGGCCTTTTGCCCCTTTCAATTTGAGGAGGGGGTTCCCCGGCTTGTACAATGGATAAAGTGGCTGTACATTTTTTTTTTTCGGGTTTTTCCCCGAATGTTCTAAGATCGGTGGAAGACTTAGGAACCTTTTCACAACCAGATTGAACACTGGGCGCCATGCAGGGTGCATGGCCATCCCCCTCTTGCAGCGCGACACCATTTTCCCCATTGTCCGTCACCAGGGTTCCGATTTGCATTTGGGCGCGGAAACCCCACAATCGATTTCTTGCTGCATGACGCAGAGCATTTTCCCCCCTGTGTGACTTTTCCCCCGAGGAAAGCCGGGTAAAAACTGCGTGAAAAACCCGTCCCTACACATGGGGTAGTGGAGCAGACTTGTGGGGGCTGGATGGGGGTGGGGTGAGGAGGGGGGGGCGGACATTGGCGAGGTGCAGCAGTTTGAAAAGTGGGGGAGAAAGCGGCTCTCCTTCCCAAAATTTGGGTTGGTGTCCCCGGGCGGGAAGCACATTCACCCAGTGGGCCGAAAGGACAGTTGGCCCTAAACCCTGTTACATCCAGACGTCCAGAGTCCGCGCTGCCGTGCCCCTTTGGGAAAAACTGATAAGCCAAGGACTACCCCCTTTTGTTCTACATATTTTTTTTAAGTGTGGTAATGCCCCTTTTGGAAAAAAAATTTTCGGATTGGAACTCTCCATCCTCGGCTCGGCACAAGCCATTAGTTCTCTGAACGGTGCAGGTCCACCATTTGGAAAAAGGGGGGGCTGCATACCAACAACTGGCAGGACCCGGTCACGCCACCCTTTGGATGGTTGGCGCATCTTTGTCCCTTTTTAATCCCTCTGAACGCTGCTGGCCCCATGAGTACGGGGAGGGCATGGACCGGGAGATGATGTCAAAGAGAAACGCTCCCCTTTCTTAGAGGTGGGGGAGCTTTGACGGGGTGCAATGGCAGCGTGCCATGGGGGGCTGCTGCTCTGCTGCTGGTTTTCTGCGGGGCAGGGATGGCCCCCCAAAATCGAGCCCTTTTTCTCCCAGGCCCCGGATGGTGACGTGCATGTGTTGACGCAGGGCCGTGGTCCAACGTTAGTCCCTGGCCCGCTTCCTTTCGCTTACAGATTCAACATATACCCATATTCGGCTCCCCGGTGCTTAGCAAAGAGCGCCACAAACCCCCCGGTTTTTCGGATTTTACCCCCCTCCCACTAGTGACTACTGCCGCCCCGCCCTCCTCCGGCTGACCCCTGTGCCGCTACTTTCTTGACCGCAAGTGGGTTTTTTACCCCGTGGGCCCCTTGGCTCCCGACCCCACCCTGTGCTATCCCTGGGCTCCCGGGCCCCACAAAACCCCTTGCGGGGTGCGCCCCTGCCTGACGCGCAAACTGACGCCCTCTTCCTGACGTGATGAAACCCCTTTCCTCACCTGGCTCCCCGTGCTCGGCTACATAAACATCTATTTTGTTTCATCGTCACTGCTGTCCTCATCACCCGTCTTGGTATGCCCAAGGCTGACCCTTTTCACAACATGACCCCCTCCCTCTCCCTCTATACTTTTCCCCCTTACTGCAAGACGCAGGGGATATTGGCACCATTTATTCGCTGCCAAGTAGTCTGCTGGACTGCCCTCCTCAAATTGTTCTCCTCGCTTATATTAGTGGCGCTGAGCCAGGGACCACATTAGTAGATCTCTGGCTGAGGGAACCGGTTGGAAGAGGCGGGTTTGAGGACAAGGGTGAGGGAACCGCTGACCGCTCCACGGGCCTTGCACATATAGGGTTGTGTCTGACGTTCCACCACCACTCTTGGCTGGGTTGTCAGATGTCATCTGGGAGAAAGAGGATGACCTAGTCAACCAATCAAGAAACATTGGGTTGCTGACAAGCACACGGCGCTTGATGACAGCGGCAGTTGTGGCCTCACCCGAGTGACCCCTGCTGCGAGTCCCCTTAGCTGTTGCTGCAAAACCTGGCCTGTTCCAGGAATGTTTGTGCCACTGCACTCGCAGGTTGCA
Organism: Phyllomedusa bahiana; assembly: GCA_025379985.1. Classification (NCBI taxonomy): domain Eukaryota; kingdom Metazoa; phylum Chordata; class Amphibia; order Anura; family Hylidae; genus Phyllomedusa; species Phyllomedusa bahiana. The sequence goes on from JAODAL010011430.1 coordinate 15,318, forward strand.
GAGCCTGCGACTTCTCTGTCTGACATACCGTTTGTTCGAAAATGTACTGGACACTGTTTGATGAGGATATCTGTAGCTGATAAATATACACCCTGTTTGTGACTCAAAAATGAACCCAGTAAACAAGCGTTGGGAAACCCTTGGATATAAAATTGCTCTCCACAAAGATGGCCAGGAAAAATTTACTTGTAATTGTGTCGTTTAAAAAACACTGGTGTGTTTTACTAAATGTAAAAGCACAAACAGGCTTAATTAACCTTCGGACATGAATTAGGCTACAGGAAATATTTATATATGTTGGCGTTGAAAAAGACGGTGTATTTTTGTCAGCACACCAGCAAAACAACGCTTAATTAACCCCTGGATGTTAAATTGCGCCAAAGATTGAAAGCCCCACCCCACAAAACTAGTAGCTTTGTAGCGTTGTTACAAATTGCGTGTTTTCTACGCAACACAAAAGAGATCAGTTGTAATTAACCTTTGCTTGCGATTAGGGGCTATAGGAAATATTTATTATTTTTGGCGTTGAATAAAGACGGGTTTATTTTTGTCAGCACACCAGCAAAACAACGCTTAATTAACCCTTGATGTTAAAATTGCGCCAAAGAATTGAGCGCACAAAACTAGTAGCTTTGTAGCGTGTTACAATTGCGTGTTTTCTACGCCACACAAACAAGAGAAACAGTTATTGTAATTAACCTTTGCTTGGTGAATTGGTTACAGGAAAATTTATTTATTTTGGCGTGAAAAAGACGGTTTATTTTTTTCAGCTCACCAGCAAAACAACGTTAATTAACCCATGGATGTAAATTGCGCCAAAGAAGAGCCGCACAAACTAGTAGCTTTTTGTAGCGTGTTACTATTGCTGTGTTTCTACACCACACACAAAGATACAGTTGTATTGAAACTTTGCTTGTGAATTAGGCTACAGGAAAAATTTATATATTTTGGCGTTGAAATGAAGACGGTTTCTTGGGGGTCAGCCACCAGCAAAAACAACGCTAATTAAACCCCTGGATGTAAATTGCGCAATAGATTGAGCAGCAAAATGAAGTGGGTATTTGTATTGTAAAAAACGCTGTTTCTTTAAATTGAATACAACAGTAATGGCTCCTTAGATCCCTTGGATATTTGAAAGTATATGCTGCTAGCTGCAGTGACGCACACTGGAATTTCATATCCAATCCCCAAAAAATTTGAATAGACATAGGGAAACAGTCTCTGAGACAAGCTGAGACACCCACAGAAATCGGCTATATAAAAATCAATTCTTCAGTAGGCTATCAGCCGCGGCTGCACCTTCCTTGTTGAGCTCAGTGAAGAGGAGTGTGAGCTCCCGGGGTCGCGCCCGGACTTATTATTGTGCGGTGACGTCACTGAATTCCCGCCGGTCTCTGAATGGCTTTACCTCTGCAAATGTCATGTAGGCATGCCACTTCTTCCTTCCCAGAGTGCTTTCCATGTATCGCCATGTGCTCGCAGCCATTTTATCCAATCAAAAGCACACTTCGTTCACCCGAAGTACCCCTCTAATGTTCGGATTCGTTCCGAACGAAGTTTTCCTGAAATTCTAAACGAATTCCACTTCGTTAGAATTGATTCTCTAGATATGATGTTGAGCACGGGCACTCAACTTCAGGTTCGACTATGGCTTGACTTGTTCTAAGTAGAACTTGTCTTGTTAAACTGCTGTATGGTCTTGGCCACCGTGCTGCAGCTCAGTTTCATGATGTAGGCAATATTCTTATAGCCTAAGCCATCTTTATGTAGTGCAATAGTTCTTTTTTTCAGATCATCAGAGATCCTCAGAAATGTAACACACCTGCTTCCCATTAATATCCAAGACCTTGTAACACTAACAAGTCTCATGACAACACGGAGGGAAGATGGCAAGTTAGGCACAATTTGTCTATTTTCAAGTAGGGGTGTACTCACTTATGTTGCCAGCAGTTTAGACATTGATGGCTGTGTGTTGAATTATTTTGAGGGCACAACAAATTTAAGCTGTTATACAAACTGTATATATATATATATATATATATAATATATATATATATATATATATATAATATATATTTATATATATATATATATATATATATATATATATATATATATATACAGTGGGTACGGAGAGTATTCAGACCCCTTTAAATTTATCACTCTTTGTTTCATTGCTGCCATTTGTTAAGATAAAAAATGTTCATGTTTTTGTTCATTAATGTATACTCTGCATCCCATCTTGAATGAAAAAAACTGAAATATAGATATTTTTGCAAATATATTAAACAAGAAAAACTGAAATATCACATGGTCGTAAGACATTCAGACCCTTTGCTGTGACACTCATATTTAACCCACATCCTGTCCATTTCTGTCTGATCCTCCTTGAGATGGTTCTGCTCCTTCATTGGAGTCCAGCTGTGTTTAACTAAACTGATTGCACTTGATTAGGAAAGGCACACACCTGTCTAGATAAGACCTCACCTTAGCTGTAGACATTTGGGGCAACATGCATGAACTAGGCACATAGAGGCTAGTTCTAAATAGCTTTAAAGCAGTGAAGCAGTGTAGTATGTATGGACCTGTTCTTCTGCAGTTCATACATACAGGCGCATCGTAAGTGCAATCCTGGCGCTAAGTCTATCTGATCCATATAGTAAAAAAGTAGAAAAGACTCCATAGAATTTCTGACAGCTCGGGCCATGCTTTCTGATATATAAAATAGCATGTCAGTGAATAGAAACTACCATAGTTTCTATTCACTGACATGCTATTCTAACATTTTTTTATTTCTAGCCCGCAGAGATGTGTTTGGAATCCCTGATAATACTATATTAACGGGATTTAGGATAGATGCTGTATTGGTTTAATATATTTATATTATTTAATGTAATATTAATTTAAATTATATAATTTTATATGAAATAGGATCATTTTGGATAATTTTTTGGGGGGATATTATAACATTTAATATTCATTTTATATGATATAATTTAATATTTATTTTATATTTTTTGATTTTATGTAGTTTGATAATTATTCTAAATTAGTTTGTATTAATTTAATGGTATAAATCTTGTTCCACTATGACAACCCAGGCTCATGTAAACCACTTTTAACTTGGTCTGGCTGTTCCAGCAGTAATGCGCTTAATTTTGGCGTCAAACATTCATAAATGTGTAGAATCATATGGTTGTGGTTTGACATGTCCCCAGAACGCCCCCACATCTTGGATGCATTATAAAATGCGCCTACTTTTGGAGTGCGCCTTCTGATACATCTAGAGAGCTGCAACAGTTTTTGGGCTGACAGCACACCAGAATACTGGCGCAGCCCCGTTCATACTGTACATGTCGCCCTAGATATTTATGAACTGATCTGTTGACTTCGACGAGTTCACAAATAATCAAAGGTGTATGGCATTCATAAGGGTACGGATCCAATAGGCTTTGTTTTGTTTTTTTATTAGCCATATGCTTGGTTTTCAATAGAGGTGAGCAAAACAAGAAGTGTATGGAAGCTGCTTATAATACCTGCTCAATTAAAATAACATGAATGTTTGGCCATGAGCTATGATTATTGGGCTATGAGTCATGGGCTATTACTATTGGCAACAGTTATTCCATGCCTATTTCTAGCTTAAACATATCAAGGATATATCTTTCCCTGACCGTTCCCTTTCTAAAGCAGAATAACCATCCCGAAAATGGGTGACCCATCACATGTGCCTCGCCCTGGACGACCCTGATGTAGACAGGAATACATAAACAGACAAACAGGGAACCCGACAAACACGACAAAGCGTAGTCAAACACGCCAGCAGGGAAATGCAGTACCAAAAAAAGCAGCAGAGGAATAACCATAGATCCAGTTAACATCAAGAGCCAGAAAGTGAATCTTAAACTACAAGGTGTACACACAAGACAGGATACAGGAGTAATCACAGACACAAGATGAGGAAATAGAGAGGTTTAAATACCACACCCCAGGAAGGGATTGGACCCAGGGCTAAACCCACTTGTTTCCGTACAGAACCCTGGCTGAGAAACCTCAAAAGGGCTGTAGCAAAATGCTGACAAAACATTTGATGGTTTCAGTCTCCGTGTCCAAAAAAGATGTCCCCTATTGTTATAATTTTTTTTTTATTAATCAATAGCACATGGTAAAACATGAAACTTTGTTAGCTTATTAGATAAAAGTGTAATTTTTCTAACCTTCCAGCAGGTTAAAGGGGTGAAGCTGCAGTTTCTCTCTCCCTTCGAGACTTCATGCTGTGAGAGGACAGCAAAAATGGGCAGACCTAACAAGGGTCATTCCATGTACAGTTTGCCAACTCAACAGGCTCAAAAGAGAAAATATATAAGAGAAAATAGAGAAATAGAAAAAAAATCTAATAAGTTAGATATACAGTTTATGCATGCACTACATCTAATATTTCTACAACATCCATACAATGTATAATCTACCTTTTTTATATTAATAATTTACATTTAAAAAAATATGCCATGCTGCTTGCTAACTATACAAAGAGAGAAAGCAGCCCTACAACTTGTTTATTGATGCCCATAAAACCACCAACTTATAATTTCCTGGCAGATAACAAAGTCACTAAATGTCATACAGAAGTGACATTATTGTGAACAAAGTACTTAAAGGGAACCTGTCACATAGGTTATGCCTCCCTTGCTAGGGGCAGCACAAGCTAGTGTCAGACCTGCGGTACCCAGCACTGTGCCCCTTATTCTGTAAGATGCAGCAGTTGAGGTGGGCGGGGCTAGCCTCCGATTGGCAGGGTTTGAAAAAAACTGACACTCTGAAGGACTCTTCAAATGACTCTTCTGGCTGAAAACTGCAGATTTGAGCATTAAATACACGAAAACTACAGCATCTTACAGAATAAGGGACACAGCACTGGAAACAGCAGGTCTGTCACTACCTTGTTCTGTCCTCAGCCAGCGGGACAAAAACTATGTGACAGGTCCTCTTTAAAGGGGTATTCCCACCATAGACATTGATCGTGCCGCTCGGCTATACTCAGAACTCCCACTGATTTCAATTCCAATTAAATAGTTGGAGGAGGGCACCAGAGAGAGAAAGAGACTTGACAGACGCAGTGAAGATAATACAAAAGAATTTCCTACGAGCTCAAAAAACAGAACAGAAGGGCAGAAAGAAGAAATTTCACTGGAATTTGAGAGGACATCAAATGAATTAAGCCCACTCATAAATGTATCTAGTCATATTATAACTGATGATCAGATTATGTTACTCTCTAGAGGTTTGGGTTTCTCTCCAACCAATACCTATGACAATCTATGACACATTACTTGATGTTAACAAGTTTGCCTGTTCTATCACTTTCAAAAATTATTTAATCAATTCTGATAAATTAAATGGTTCAGGGGAACTTGAAGAGAACTATATGTTGAAAACCTTGCATCATAAGGAAAATCCATTTATACATCTTTTCAAGAATTTCAAGTCTAGCAACCCTTTGATCCCTACAAAGTGGGACTTACACTGATTCTTATAATACAACTGATAAATATATAAAATAGGTAATAAAGATTTTTATTCTATCCAATCACGACATTTAACATTGGTCCAAATAATCTGACAAAAGGAGAATAGAGAATTAAAAGATAACAATGATCTACTAATATGACAGGCAAACAAAGGTGGTACAGTAATTTCTCAAAACATGGCAGATAAAATAATTGTAGAAAGCCCAGTTGTGCCCATATTTCACACCTTACCAAAAACTCACAAAAGGGGTTTTGTGAAGCCATTGACTATAGGACAAACGTAGTCCTAATAACATGTCCAGTTTCTGCACTGGACACAAAAACGTGGTCAACCTCATTAATTAATTAAGATTAATTCAGTTTTCTACACATTTAGTTTTAGAAGGATAAAAAGAAGGATATGGACGATAGACACTCTGGGATCCTGGAGAGCAGAGTATCTGTGCCAGAGAAGTAGAGTTGAGTGTCATCAGAATAAAGGTGGTACTGAGAGGCATGTGATGCTGAGTTGACCCAAGCCAAGACGGTAGATAGAAAAGAGTAGAGGACCCAGGAGTGACCCCTAAAGGACACCAACAGAGAAAGGGCGAGAGGAGGAGGTGTTGCGAGAGTGAGAGATGCTAAACGTTTGATCCTGAGGTATGAGGAGATCAAGGAAAGGGCCAGGTTTGTGATGCCGAGGGGTGAGAGGATTTGTAGCAGGAGGAAATGGTCGACAGTGTTGAAGGCAGAGGAAAAGTCTAAAAGGGAAAACTCAGAGTAGTGACGTGAGGCTTTTGTAGTTATTAGGTCATTAGTTTAACTTTTGCTGGGATCAGAAACCAGACTGCAACAAGTCGAGAAGAGAATTGAATGAGAGATGGGAGGAAAGTTCAAGAATGATGTGTTGTTTAAGGAGTTTTGAGACAAATGGAAGCAGTGAAATGGGGCAATAGTTGGACAGAAAGGAGAGCATGAAGAGATGAGTGTAATGGTTGCATAATTAATGGAGGAAGGGAAGATGCCAGAGGAAAACAGTAGGTTGAACAGATGGGTGAGGGTTGGGTTAATAACAATACTTTGGTCTGGGATGCGGTGGGATGACATTGGAGCTAAATTACAGGTAGTGAGTTGGATTTGGAGAGTAGAGTAGAAAGCTTGTAATGAGTAACAGTAAAAAAGCAGGTTAAGGGAAGAGCATTGTGCAAATATACAGATGGGCGGTGGAAACTATGGGTTGAAGCGCTCTCTGATTTGCTTGATCTTGTTTAAGAAAGGTGTGGCAAAATCCTCTTCTGAGATTCTACAAGGGGGGGGGAGGATCAGTCGACGGAGTAGAGAGTTGAATGTGTTGAGTAGTTATTTAGGGTTGTGAGATAGACAAGATATGAGAGTGGTAAAGTAATCCTGTTTGGCAGAAGTAAGTGCAGACTGTATGAGGAGCATTTGTATGTAGCAAAGTCGTCAGTTGAGTTGCTTTTCTTCCAGAGGCGTACAAAAACTTTGGAAGTTCAGCTCAGCTTTTTAGTCAAATTGATGTGCCAGAGTTGCCCATTGATTTTATGGGTTCTGGTGTTGATAAAGGGGGCAACTGAGTCGAGGGAGTGGAGGTGATTGTGTTGTTGTAGAAGGCAGTTGCTACATCTGTGTCATCAAATGAAGATGTAATAGAGAGAGGTGTAAGAAAGTCAGAGAGAAGAGCAGTGATAAAACTTTGAAGGTTCCTACTTGTGTGTACTAGATTCATAACAGGAGGGGAAGTTGAAGGGGAGAGAGTGGAGAAAGTAAGCAGATTGTGGTGAGATATGGGAAAAGAAGAGTTTATGATGTTAGATAAGGGGCAACACTTTTTCTACAACAACAGCCTGGTCTCCACCTTTTTCTATCTTGGTGATGATGGACCAGTAACCCTGGCTGTCATAGACTTCATAATGCAATAACTTCACATCTAGGCTGATCTGACCATATTTGCTAAATAAATAACAAAGTAATTTGCCCCATGTGGCACAGAATCCTCCTCACCTACTGCTGGGGTTGATGGCCTGTATCATACCCACCATGATACTACATCAATTATCAACACTTTGAAACCATAATACAGTAAAACTCTGTCCAACTATTTGCTCAGCACAGGGATGACACTTCTAACATAAACAAGTTCAGCCTCCATCCTCCCTAGTCTGACAAGGTCTAACTTTCACCAGAGGAGCTGCCTTAAAGGGGTTGCCTCGCTACAAAGATATCTGCAATGATGGGACAGTAAAAATAAGCACTTTTGCAATTGGTTTGTATTACCTTAATCACTAAGTATAACAGATATGAGCTAATCTTTGCGTCTAGAGTTATTTCTGCAGCAGGTGGTCTGGCCAGGCCCCCTTTTCTGTGATTGGCTGCCCGATATTTCACTCAGCCCTGTTGTGACACACCCCCTGGATGGGACATGCTTCATGTGCTGTGATTCGCTGTCTGTACTTTGTACTTACTCCCCTCTGAGCTGTGTAAATTTAAAGTGAAACTAGTTGTCTCAGCTTTCTATGCTGACTGTGGCTATAAAATAAAGGCTCCCTGAGCTTCTCTATGCTCATCTCCCAGCCCTATGTGAAGGATCTAGGCAATTACTCAGTCTGTAGCTGCTAGATTCACCCTCTCCCCCTATATAATACAAGCTTATACAGCCTGTTCCCATCACCCATATAACACAGCCTTATAAAGTCTGCTCCCCTCTACCTCCTGCCTGATAACAGAGGGGGAGCAGAGTGCATTTCTCACATTTGTTTCATAAGTTCAGGCTGTATGTATAACTGCTTACAGCAATGCAGGTGTTGCGTCCGGCGCCCGCGATCCCTCCTGCGGGCGCCGCCGCAGCTCTGCCCCGGTCCCCGGGACGGGTGCCGCCGCCGCCCGGGTGTCGGGCGGCGGGCGCACTCGCCCCCCGGCGTGTCACCACTTACCCACTGTGTCACCACTGCGCTCCTGTCTCCTCACAGTCTCCTGCTGTCCGGCGCGCGCGTCCCTGTGATCTAAGGCGCGCGCGCGCCGGCTCTGTGAGATTTAAAGGGGCAGTGCGCCGGTAATTGGGTAATTGCCGGGCACTGCCTCTATTTCACCTGGGCGCTTCCGCCCGCTCCCTGCCGGATCTTTAGTGCCTTGCCTATTGTGAAAGCGTTCCTATTGTCTCGTCCTGATCTACCGTGTACCGTACCCTTGCTTCCGTCTATTGACCACGTATCTCTGCCGCCTGCCCTGACCGCCTGCCTGTCCTCGACCACGAACCATAGCTGCCTGCCCTGACCTCCTGCCTGACCCCGACTACGAGCCTGCCTGACGATTTTGCACCACGCTATACTTCGGCTGCCACCGCAAGCAAGTCACGTCAGGGGTAACGACCTGGTAGACTCCCGCCGCAGCAAGTCCATCCCGCTTTGCGGCGGGCTCTGGTGAATACCGGGACCTACTTAGATTCCGTTCCCTGGCGTGGCTTACACCATCGCTTGCGGTGGTCCAGTGGATCCACTTCCGCGTCCGGAACCGTAACAGCAGGTGACCTGCTGGTGCAGCCTGGGAGGGAGCTGACAGCTCTGCAGACATGAGAACCATAGCAGGAGGTCTGCAGAGCTCTCCCTTCCACTGCTCACACAGAATGATTATGTTACCAGTCTTCAGTGAGGGAACAAACACCTACTAGGAGGTGAGACATGCCCCTGGTTTTTAAGATGTAAGAGAAATCAACAACTCAAATATGCAAAATCCAGTAACAAGAAAACCCCTTTAAATACTACAGGATTTGGTTCTTCCTCAACTGTCCTTGTCCTACAGGTCTATGATGCTGTTTTTTTCCTCCTTTAGAGCAATCACTCCTGTTAGCCTGCATCAACCTTTTGTGAGGGACACCTACATACATGTGGTTCACATCAGAGAGCTTGTTGACAATATAGAAATGCTATGTCTGCCTTCTTAGAGACTTTGTGTACTATCTCAGGAAGGATAAGATAATGTATTTTTATTATCTGCCAGTCAATTGAAATTCCATTTTCTCAAATGTAAAGAAGCACATATAACTCCTATGCCTACCTGTCCCCTCCCCCAATAGATAGTGGATATCTTCTGAATACTTTCAGTGTGCTAAGGTCTCTTGTACGTACTGCTTAATGTGTTAATGTTGTGTTAGTTATTGATTTATTGTTTACAAATAGCATCTAATTACCTCTAATAGCTAACACAGACCACTATATGTACCTATAGGTGCTGAAAAATGTTTGCGTGAAAGGTACCCTTGTTGTATATACTTTGTTCCACAAGTGTTTTGGCAGTAATACAATTTTCTTAATTTAGCCTCTCTACATCATTACATTGGATCTGAACATAGTCCAATGTTGCCTCTTTTATCACATGACAAATTAAGTAGTTCAAAGTTCTAGAGTTGACTCCAAAGGTTGAGTTTATTCAAAGCTGTCATATTCATTGTGCTGGTGTACAGAGGCTTAATTCTTAACTGTCCAAATACCTATTTACCCAACTGTATATAAAGGGAACTTTAGCTAATGGTGAACAGTCTTGTTAATGGGAGTTTCTCCTTTTACAAGAAATATAGGTCAATTTATTGATCTTAGTCAGTCTGCCACATGTTGGTAAAGTTTCCTGTCACCTTTTATTTTGACTGTCATGATTTCCAAACACTCCATGATCTACTGATGCTCAGCGGTGTCAAAACATTTTCCTTAAGGAAGTTCCTCCTGTGTTCATTGTGCCTGCTAGCAGTGTCAGACTGGAGTGCCTAGGGTCCACAGGTGGAGTTGATTCTAGAGGCCCACCGATGGAGTTGATTCTAGGGGCCCACCAGTTGAGCTGTTTCTGGGCCCACCGGTGGAGTTTATTTTAGGGGCCCACTCCTTAGCTGCTTTAAATGACTGTTCATGCCTTCTATGCTCTTCCTCTTGCTTTCTCTCTTCCTCTGCTTTTTTGCCTCTTATGAGGATGTATATGCAGTTAAAAGACAACTCCAGGTCTGCCATGTTTAGGGGCCCACCGGGCATTTCCCATATTCCACTGTAGCCAAGGCCAAGCCTGCCTGCTAGCACGGCAAAGTGGAGGAAAAAAACAAGCGTGTGGAATCCCTGTGAGATTGTACCTGTATTATACTTACAGAATTTTACCTCAGCAAATCTTAAAATCCATAACTGTGCCAACTGAACCAGAAGGGGGAAAAAGTCGAATTGGCACCAATACTGAATGTGTAGGTTTTAAACTTTGAACTAAATGATTCGATGCTATTATTTTGAAAAAAAAATATTAAATAATAATTATATTGAAAAAAACTTCTGTGTTTTATTGTTATTTCAAATGCATCTAAGTTGCAGCTTTATGTCATATTAAAACCTCCATGTGTAAATGTAGCCTTAAAACACAAAGCAACTGTGTTCCTGGAAAATATAACATGCTAAATAATGTTCTAACCTTGCTGGTCAGAAATTATGTCATCCCTCATAGCTCAAGAAATGACGGCATCAGAGGATGTATCATAGTTTCAGTAATATTCTCACGACAATTCATTGTGTGACTTCATTAAAATAACTCATCATAGGTTGTAACATTACTCTTCAAATTGTTATGATTCAATACCATATCTTCTTTTTTTTAATTATATTTAGATGAACTTTAAAGTGTAACTTCAACTATAACACAACTGTCCATAAATAAACAGTACAAGCAAATTTGAAATTCATCCTATTGCTTCCTTCTTCAATTAACAGCATCTTTTTCTCTCACTTCTTCACTTTTAGGATATGTTCACATGGTGTATTTGTGGGGCGTACTTCAGTGTGTAACTGTGCCGAAGTACGCCCCGCAAGTAACAGTAAAATAATACTATAAATCCCCCAAATACTAGTTATCGGAGTATTATTAGTGATTATAGACACATCAGAGCAGGCTAGAAACAAAAGCTGTTAAAATAGCATGTCAGTGAATAGCAACTATGGTGGTGATCCTGCTTGGTAAGCAACAAATAACAGTCATGTGCTGCCTATTGCTGTATGTAGAATAAATTTCCATGCCGATGAACATCTAATTAAAATTTGTTTCAATTAATCTAGTAAAGCCTAAAAATAACAAAATTTGAAAGACAAAAATGTTCCTAAAAAGTTTATACAGCATGAAAAATCCTGACCTACTGACCCAGTGACCTCCATTTTGAAGAACAAAATTTAATTTACAATATAAAAATAGAACTAAAAGTATTTCGTAAGATTTGAATTAGGAAAAACGAAAAATATAAAAAACAGAACAAAATTGTATTATTCACAATTTTTCATTACAAAATCAACTCAATGAACTGCTTTAATCTCTACAGAGAAGAACAGAAGCTCATAAACATCAATCATACTTTTAAATGTTTCTCTTTCTACTATGTCACAATTCTCTTAAAAGTGTCAATCTTAATCTTGTGGTTATAGAATGTTGCAAGAGATAAGTAGCTATTACTGTCAATCATACTTAAAGGGGTTGCTTTTTAGATTGCTTTTTATGTTAAAGATCTTGCAAAAACAAGTCATCTTGCAATATATGTGTATTAACAGTGTTCTGCCTATTCTGAGATATCCTCTCTTGTATGGGCTACATCAGCTCCTCAGGTCGCTATAGCTACAGACCTGTTTGCTCTCTCCCAATAGGCTGCCAGCGCTGGTTGCTATAGCTACAGACCTTGTATCCTCAGCAGTTCATTACTGCAGGCCAGTAGTAGCCAGTAAACACACCCCCAAATTCAAAAATTAAACAGAGAAAACAGGACTGAGGTAAGATGAATTGATGTAGTGAGACAACCCCTCTAAGAACTGTTACATTTGTATTCTAACTTTTACTTTTCTTCTCTATAGAGACTGGTGAAATTAATTGAGAACATTTTCTAATGAAAAATTAGGTATGTTAATAATAAAATTTTGTTCTGATTTTTATATTTTTCTTTTTTTCTAATGTACTGCTGTATTGGTTTTCTAATTTTATATAATTTAAATTATTATTAATTTTATAATACACAATTTAATATAAATTTTATATTAGTTAATTATATATAGTTTTATAATTAACGTAAGTTATGCAATGTCCACACAACACTGGTTTTTGGTCGGATTTTCGTCAGGTTTAGTATTTAGAATCTGACGAAAATGCGACTGTTACCAGTGCCCCATAGACCGCAAGAGAAAATCCCTGCTTTAGTCTACACAGCGCAGATTTTTTTGTGGTCGGTTTTGAAATCCGCCGACTCCGCCGGATTTTAAAACATGCTCTATCGGGAAATTCAAAAACCAACTGCGGTTTCTAACGCAAACCTTGTTAAAACCACAGTACAGAGATGTTAAAAGCCTTAGATTATATCACTTTTGTGGTATTATTTTGGAAAGATTGGAGATTTTCTTTTGCCTACCTGCGATAATAGTTTGTTTAGCATGGCCCTAGCTGTCAGTAAGTAATTCTGCTGAGTCTTTCAATACATTTCTGGAGCATGGCTCGCATCACAGACAATGCGCTAAAATTATGCTGTTCAACACTTACGATGCTCCACATTTAGGAACGACAGTACAACAGGTTCATACATATTGTCACATTCTGCACTCCTCTATAGCGATTTAGAACTGCCGAGTTGGCGCCAAGTTCATACATGTCGCTCTTAGTATCATATGTTGGCCAGATACAAAGGGCATACTACATTGTATAATGGGCCATTCTATGGCCATATAGATGTGGTATAATGAATGGACATACAAACAAAATTCAACACCATATGCCACTTTTAATGACTATTGTAGACTCAGAATTATTCTACCCCTGAGGTTAAAGTGCCACAATGCAGCCACTGTATGGATGAAACCACGCCTGCATGGAATGGCCAGAGAACCAAACAATTTTACTAGTTAAACTCTGGTATTAACAAAACCAAAGATATTATACCTTGGAAGAGATAAAACTTATGAGTTGTAAGTTTATCGTTATGGCATTGCTTTTATTAGCCACATTTATTAATTATCCTTGCAGCATTGCATTGCCACATCATCTCATTGTCAAATCTACAAGTTGATCATTATTGTAGCATTGCACTGCATTGCACCTTTAGAGTAGCACCGTTATAATTTCTTTGGAAACACATGCATAAACTTGGACATATGGGGTGACATGTATGAATTTTGGCATTTAAACGCCAAATTTCATGTGCATAATATTAGTCTACAATGCGCCTGATTTATGAACCCGCTCTACTATGGGTCATAAATCAGGTGCATTCTAGCACTAGGACGACATTTCTGGCTCAGGTATACCACTTTGAAAGTGGTCTACCTGTTCCAGCAGTAATGCACCTAGAATTGCCACAACAAAGTTATATATTTATAGCTTCATATGGTTCTAGTGCACCCCACCTCACACACGCCCCCCGAAATCAGATGCATTACAAAGTGCCGTGGGCGCTCTGTAATGCGCCTGATACTATCGCAGGGGAGGATTTGGACTATTTTGAATGGGGCTGCGCCTGATATCAGGCTGAAAAGATGCCAGACTTCTGGCACAGCCCCATTCATACATGTCACCCATGATGTGTATAGAGGAAATGCCATTGTTTCTTTTGGTTCCCGATGAACCCATCTATATTCTATGGGAGAAATGCGTTGGATCCCTATTTAGTAGTCGTTGATATTGATTATGCATTTGTTTCAATATCTTCTCCCCAACATATTATAGTCCTTTTTATATTTTGTATCTTTCAATCAATATTTATACATCCTGCCTATGTGTGATTTTAACCCCTTACCGCCGGAGCTAGTTTTGGCTTCTCTGACAGAGCCCCATTTTTGAAATCTGGCATCTGTCACTTTATGTGAGATTAACTTTTGACACTTTAACCTATCCATGTGATTCAGAGATTGTTTTCTCGTGACACATTGTGCATTAAGTTAGTAAGAAATTTTGGTCCAAAAAGTGCTTGTTTGTTTGTAAAAATATCAAAATATCGTGAAACATTTGAAAAATTTACCAATTTCAAACTTCAAAAATTTCTGCATGTAAGACAGATAGTTATTCCACTCAAAATAGTTTATGACTAGCATCTACCATAAGTCTACTGTAGGTTGGCATCATTTTTTTAAATGTCTTTTTTTTATCGACATTGGGGTGCTTAGAAATCTAATAGTAATTTTCAAATTTTCAAGAAAATTTGCAATATACATTTTGTAGGGCCCAGTCCAGTTCTAACGTCACTTTGATTGGCCTGTATGTTAGGTACCCCCATAAAGGACTTCATCTGAAAAACTACACCCCTTACAGTATTCAAAACAGCATTTAGGAGATTTATTAACCCCTTAGGTGTTTCACAGGAATTAAAGCAAAGTGGAGGTGAAATTTCAAAATTTCACCTTTTTTGCAGATTTTAAATTTTTATCCATTATTCACAAGAATACGGTAGATGTGATTAGGGAAATGCAACTTAATATTGATTCCCCAGATTCTGCTATGATCAGATATATCTCATATGTGGCCCTAGTGCGCTATTTGGCTCAACCACAAGCCCCAGAATAGGAGGAGCACCTACTGAACTCTGCGGTCTCATTTTCATTATGATTTTATTTAGGTGCCATTACAGGTTTGCGGACGCCCTATGGTGCTAAAACTTAATAAACACCCCTAAAAAGACCCCATATTGGGAACTATACGCCTTAAGGAATATATCCAGGGGTGTAGTGTGTAGATCGACCCAACAGGTTATTCACACATTTTTTTAGCGTTAGACTGTGAAAATGAAAAAATCTATTTATTTCCAACAATCAGCAGTTTTAGCTGAAAATGTTTAATTTTTACAAGGAATCCTGGTAAAAAAGATCCCAAAATTTTGTTATGAAATTTCTTCCAAGTTCGGCAAAACCCTATATGTGGGTGTAAACTGCTGTTTGGGCGCATGTCAGGGCGTATAAGGGAGGGAGCGTTATTTGGCTTTTGGACGCAGATTTTGGTGGGGTCATGTCACATTTGCAAAGCCCCCAAATACCAGAACAGGTGAAACCTTCCAGAAGTCACCCTATTTTGGATTCAACACCTCTTAGGGATCTCATATAGGGGTGTACTGTGCATTTTGGGTGCACAGGTGGTTCATTGTTTTTTTTAGCATGGGGCCATGAAAATGGGAGGAAAAAACGCACTTCCGCCATTGTTTTTTTGGCTTCAATTTTGCAGTGTTCGCCATGAAGTTTAAATGACTGGATAACTTTACTTTGCGGGTCGGTACAATTGCAATGATATAAATTTTATATAGTTTTTATGTTTTATTACTTTTACACAAAATAGGTCTATAAAAAATTGCGTTTTTATGTTGTCTTATTACAGCGATACCCAATGTGTATTTTTTTTATGTTTTACTGCTTTTACACAATAAATGCACTTTTTTAAAAAGGAACACCTGTTTTGCATTGCCCTTGTCTGAGAGTCATAACTTTTTATTTTTATGTGTATGGAGCTGTGTAGGGGCTTGTTTTTTGCGGGATGAGTTGACGTTTTTATTGGTATCATTATTGAGGGGCCAAGACTTTTTGATCAGTTTTACATCCGTTTTTTGGAAGGCAGGGTGAAGAAAATACTGCAATCCTAGTTGTGTTTTTTATTTTTATTTTTAACAGTGCTCACCGTGCAGTATCCATGACCAGTTAGCTTTACTCTCTGGGTCAATACGATTACGGCGATACCCAATTTATATAGTTTTTTGTAAATTTTGAAGCACTTTAAAAAAAAAAGTGTTTTATTGTGTAAAACAATATTTATACATCGCTGTCTTCTAAGTGCCATAACTTTTTTATTTTTCTGTATACAGAGGTGTGTAAGGATTTTTTTTTTGCGGGATGAACTGACTTTTTAATTGGTGCAACTTTGGTGTTTATATGAGTTTTTGATCACTTTTTATTCCATTTTATGTGCTGTAGGATGAACAAAAATCGCAATTCTGTGACTGTTTTTTTTTTTTTTTTTTTTATACGGTGTTCCCCGTACGGGTTAATTAACATGACAGATTTATAGGGTGGGTCTTTACGCACGCGGCGATACCAAATATGGGTACTTTATTTATTTTTGCTCTTTTTGGGGGCAATTGGCATTTGTAAAGGGGAAAAGGGTGATGTACGTGTTTTTTTAATTTTATTTTTTGTTTTACTTTTTTTTCCACATTTTACATTTTTTCACCTTTCCCCAGTGGGGATCTGTAACAGCAATGGTCAGATTGCTGTTACAATAGGAGACCTGTACACAGCATTACTGTGTAATATACCACTGGTCCCATGTCGCGATCGTGCGGGGCCCGCCTGTGAGCCCGCATGATCGCCAGGACGTATGCATATGTCCATTTGCGGGAACGCAATTCCCGCTGGGTGTATGCATACGTTTAATGTCGGCAAGGGGTTAATTTGATAGTAATGTGCACTATTGGTTAGTGGCTACTTTGTTGTCATTTTCCCTGAATTGATATGTTCACTGTCTCGTCTCAGAGAATTTATTTCCAGGGACCTAACAGGGTTACACACAGGGGTAGGTCTGGTACGGCGTTACCCTTTTTGGGGCATTTGCCTCATTTTTGTTAGGTAGTCTAGTTTCTATCTTTTAGGATTAAGAATTGTAAAATATTAGACTATTCTTATTTGTATCTAGTATTCCTAATAAAAGATAAACTTTTATCTTTTTTGTTAATTTATTAGTTGTGTTATACCTGGTACTTTATCTTGGAGTTCTTCCGCACCCTCCTATAGTTTGTGGGAAATTTCTTGTTTGTTAAAACTCTGGTATTACCAACAACATTGTACAATCATTGGCCACCACATGTGGGTATGGTTTTGACTAGATAAAGTGACTGCAGTGTGGGACATTACCCTCAATAGAATCCCTGATACAACTAATTAGGGCTTCCTTAATTGCATCACATGCTTGAGATAAAGCACATCAAATACATGGACTGTCTGGTTTAGTCAACCATGACATTTGATCGCATGTACAAAATATGGCTAACTCCAAAAAAGTGGCCCAAAAAAGAGAAGAGATAATTGCCTTGTACAATCAAGGAAAGGATACAAAAAGATAGCAAAGACACTGAAGGTTTCTAAAGATACAGTTGGAAGCATATTTTGCAAGTTCAAAGTTAAGAGAACAATGAATACACTACCTGAACATGGCAGAAAGAGGAAGCTATCACTGGCTGCCACCAGATGCCAGATCCCCTTTAGTGCCTGCAAAAGATCTGCACTAAGATTTGATGGCACAAAAAAAAAACATATTATTAGGGACCCGTGGCGGCGGAAAACTTGAACTAAACACCTTGCCCTCTTGTGGTATTAAAGGGGATGTATCGCTTCCTTACTTCGGCTCATTCACACTGCTCTGAGCTTCTCAACTCTGTGAATGCAGGGGCGTTTCTTCCCCTCCCAGCTGGATGACATCATCCCTCCTTCACTGCTGGCCTGAGACTCCCCCCCCCCCTCCCTCTCTGAGTCCACATATCACTGTGTCTCTCCCTATCAGGCTGTATACATACCACAGGCTGCCTTCAACCTACTCGGAGCACTGATCTCCTCTCACCGCCGGAGATGTATTACAGCTTTCTAAGAACCGCACAGATCTGCTTGTATGCAGGAGCGTTAGGCACAGGGACAACACTGTCATGCTTTCTCATTGTACAATCTGCTGCAGTCTGTTTCTGCTAGGTGTGAAAACAGAAAATGCTACGGCCCCTAACTCTGAGTCAGAGACAGCTCTGTGAATAGACCCAGGGGCTGTACAGAATGTAAATGAGTTCTCAGCTAGTGAATTGCAAGGAGGAGGGATCAGGAGGGATTAGACCCACACTGGATATCAGTGTAAATAAAAACACAAGACAAGGGACACTGTGAGAACAAGGCAGCTTTGCTAATGACATCCAATTGCAAAGTTGCTTGTTTTCACTGTCCCCTTATTCTGAAGACCATTTAATGAAACGATAACACCCCTTTAAGGCTGAATGCAGTGATTGAGCAGAGAGCCAAGATAGAAACAATGCCCTACCAGCAGTTAATATTGTTGTTTGTATCTTTTCTGCCTTCATTTAGTTTAGAAGGCTAAAAATTCTAAAATGTATCATTAATGTCAGCTATGTGATTGTTGTTGATCCTGTCCTTGAACATGTCTTTTGGTGATATGTGTTGATTTGCCATCTAAATGTTGTACGTCTGACATTGGTGATTTAATAAAAACATGTTTAAAATGTTAAAAAAAGATTATTTTATTAGCCAACATGATAAAAACAATAATTACACTAAAACATAACCAGAGGAATGAAAAATACAGAAAAGATGAGAGGCAGACAACAGAAAAAAATCTAGGAGCAAATTCAGAGTCTTGGAATGTATAGCATACAAAACATCATCAATTTATACAAATCCATGCTTAGTATGTATATAAACACCCAAATATAAGTGTATAATGTATAGTATAATGGTTAAATCCAAATGAAAACACTAAAGCAAATGGCATGGAGCACATTAACTAGTAACCTGCCACATCACCCACATTCTACCATAGCGTCATCAGGGGTGATCAAGATTTGATGGCAGCAGGCACTAAGGTTTCCATTGGCACAATGCCTGAACTCCAAGACAGACACCTCTAATGACCCACAAGCCCAGAAGATTTATGTAGTGTGATTTTTTTTTTTTAAAAAATTGAATTTCTTGGGCCTATTGATCAGCAGTATATTTGGAGGAAAAAGAATGAAGCACACACTAAGAAGAACACCCTGCCTACAGAGAAGCATGGTGGTGGCTCAGTGATGATCTGGGGCTGCTGTGCTTCCCCTGGAACTGGAAACCTGCAGCCTGTAGAAGGCAAGATCGATTCAATTAAATATTATGAAATCTTAGGAGAAATTGTAAAGTGGGTGTGAGGAAGCTGAAGCTTCAGCATCATTGGTCCTTTTAACAGGACAATGATCTCAAGGATACCTTTAAGTCTACCAAGGCTTGACTTCAGAAATAGCCTAGAAAATTCTGGAGTGGTCATCTGACTTGAACCCCATAGAAAATGTTTGGCCATTGCTCACAAAAAATAGGCTAAAATTCCTCAGGAACTACCCAGAAGCTGGCGTCTGGCAAACGGTGCTCTATTAAGTACTAAATACATTTGACAATTCTGAGACTGTAATGGCATTTTATGTTGAATTAGGAAACAACCTGTTTTATTAGTTGTATTGAACTTTTTCAATTCTACTCACTTGAATGATATTTTGCAAACAGCTAGTTTCATTTTAAATGTCATCTGTAGTGGGGCTTTAATAATTCTGATTGCAGCTGTTTGTGTGTGTTCCTTAGATACTTTGTTATACCATGTCTACAAGATGTAGAGTGATATGTTGAGAGAAATAAAATGTTTTTTAAGTGGTTAACACACAATAATTTTTTTTACTTCATACTTATGTCAACCAGAGATGGAATCTGGGAGAGATATACCTTCCATCCTGCACTATACCAGATGTTTTTTCACAATGTACATATATTGTGACAAAACTGGATGAAGGAGCAGAGGTAATTAATTAGTCTAGCAGGTGGCTTTTTAACACCTTACCGACATTGGACGTATGAGTATGTTCTGATAGCGGTAAGGGGCTTTGTAGTGGGATTGCTAATTGCAGCTAACACCCCGCAACTACAGCGCCGAAGGGCGCCGCCAGGATCTTGCACTGTTTAACGCCTTAGACACCACGGCAAAGATGGTTGCGGCATCTAAATCAATGAGAAACTGTGCCACGCACTGTTCCTCACTGCGTTCCTCACTAGGACCTGTCAGGTATATTACCAGCTTGGACCTGATGAAGGATTACTGGAAAATTCCCCTTTCCAAAGAGACAAACGAATAGACCGCATTATCCATGCCCAAAAGGATGAAAATATATCGGAATGCTTTCTGAATGACTTGGGCATTAGGCCCAAAGTTCAAATTTTTGTTTCCGTCAGCCACAGGGAAAAGTCTCCCAAAAAATTTGGTCTTTGTTCCGTATGCATTTTATTTTCTTTTGGAGAAATGGCTTCTTTTCCCGGTGGAGTGGCCTTTCACCTAGTTGATACAGTACTCCTTCACTGTGGATAAAGACACAATCTTACAGCTTCTTCACGGGGTCTTTTGCTTTTTTTTTTTGGTTGTTTTTTCCATACCATGTCCGGACCAATAAGCACCTTAATCTCTGAGACACAGCATCCCGTCTCCTTCCTCTAGCAGTTTGCATGGTGGACAAATCACAACTGGTTACTGTTCACTTGACATATAATTGTACCAGATAGAGTGAAGGACCGTTAGGCTATCTGGTAATTTACACCAAAGGATGATCACAGTCTTGTGCACATATCCGTCCACAAGTCTCTTCCTGATACCTTGGCCCTGATTTCTATTAGACATTTCACCATGATGTGTACACACAGATAGCAGGGTTTCTGAGATGTGAATTAACAAGACAATCCTCCTTTGTGTCTCTAATTAACTCAGATGTTGCCCAATATACATACTCAGAAGCTTCCAAAGACTCTGCATCTTCATGGGCTACTCCCAAATTGTTTAATGGCATAATATATCTGAGTGTATGTATATTTTGACCTTTGATGCAAAGTAATAAAATGCCTTTAAATATTCTACTGCCGTATTCTAGGCATTTGACAAATATAAATATTTTGGTAATCTTATTTGATCTAAAACAGTGATGGTTTAATGTTAAGATAGTGAGCGGAAATTACTATTTTTCATTTGTGTCACTTTTTTAGTGTATGGTACTTTGGTCTCAAACTGTATGTATATCTGAGCGTCCCATTGAGCGCCAGTGATGTTAAAAAAACACATGTAGCCTGCTGTCCAGTGATATTTTATCTGCCTTGTCCAGTGGGTTTTCTTTGGAGAGGACTGAGAGACATGGGTGGGAAAGTCGTTCCCACACTAAGCCCAAGGAAGAAAGTGCTGTTGTTTAAGCTGGAGGCGTCCATTTGGATGGGTATTTTTTAAGCTGCATTTATTTTATAATGGTTTCTGTACTATTACACCTGTTGCCCCGTCGAACGGACGGGTGGAGTGTTGACGGTATTTTTGCCCCTGACGAGTATGGAATCGTGTTATGGCTTCACGGCCTTTTCGCTGTAGGATGACACATTATTTTGGTGTATACGTTTGTGTGTGTGTTTCTTTAATGTTATTACGATTTATACTCTATATATATACGTATATGTATATATATATATACACACAGCTAAATGATCTGCTCATTATTTTGAAAGAAACTGATGTATGTTTATATACTTTAAAATTTGGTATATATTGAGGAATATACTGATTCAATTTTGTCCCCATGTGAATAATATGTCTATACGTTATCATATTTTTGATTACTGTTATTTATAATTCTGATTATTGTGATTTCATGATTTTGTTTTTGCAAATAATTTAATATGTGTGACCCCCTTATTATGCACTGATTTGCATTTGTATACCAACACCCCTTTAAATACCGTGGACCACCCTGTTTTCATAGCTTGAAAAAGACGGTTTTTCTGGACAATTTGGAATAAATAGTTCTTCTTTTTCTGCCATTTAGGAGTGCTGCAATTTTATCATACTATATATAAATGCTAGTAGAAGATAAACTGACTTCCTGATGTTTGTTATATTACTATTACTTATTTTACAAATGAATGAGCGCACTTATTAAAATAGATCATTATGATTT
Organism: Phyllomedusa bahiana; assembly: GCA_025379985.1. Classification (NCBI taxonomy): domain Eukaryota; kingdom Metazoa; phylum Chordata; class Amphibia; order Anura; family Hylidae; genus Phyllomedusa; species Phyllomedusa bahiana. The sequence continues at coordinate 37,572 of JAODAL010011430.1, forward strand.
AGACTCTCCAAAGTGACTCACTCCTCTTATCCTGGTTTTAGCTAAGGACACAAACATCAAATAGCTCATACAATGTTCGAGAGCTGTCACCGCATTGATGTAAATACCACTCTACGTATTTTTATCCTAAAGGTCAGTACAGGTACACTGAAAACAAATAACAATTATATATGCAGTAAAGCTTATCTGCCATTTGAATATGCTGCCCTACCCAAGTGCAGCATGTTACATGGACAGCTCTGCTATTCAATTAGCCCAAACAGCAAAGAAATTTATTTTTTTCTGCTCTTTTGACAATACAGTGCATTCAAAGTTATATCAGGGGAATGCACCCCTGCCCTCCACACAGTGATAAACCGACTGCTGTTTATCTCCATGCCTATTAATGGACCATAATCAAATCTATACTAGGAGGATCACATTCATTGATCTCTCTTTTTAGGCAAATGGTACCATTAAATTTTTTGCTGTCTATGCATATTCAGCTGAGAAGGTTCTTACTTTAATTGTTCTTTTTTTATATTCTTGTTGTTAACATATTTTTACTGATTTAGTGTAAAAGGAAAATCACAATATTTATATATTGTATATTTTCTACAGACTAGAATTCCAGTAATCTGGCATCAATGGAAACTATAAGTACAGGATCTTTGTGCTCATAAAATTTTATAAGCCTATTCTAAATCATGTTTAAGCTGTTTGTTGCTGATATACGCCATAATATCATAAAATAAGTTAGGTCGTCATAAAGCTCACAGTAGATTTACGAGTTCCTAATTGACTACATGTGGTCATCTTCATGGCGATCAGTATTTTATGTGACGGGTACAAAATCATAGTCTACCATTGATATTTTGACCTGCACATAAATATTCGTTTATAGTGTTGTGGCTAATACCACTCCAAATCGTAGTCCATATAGTGATTATGTTTTGTTTACTTTGTAACCCTATGGACATGGCGCTGTTTTGATCGAATTTACCCATACTGTAAATGTATGCGTACTGACTAATCTAGGGATGGATGGAAAACACTTGATGAAAATGGTGCCTAAGGGTATGTTCACACAACGGAACTGGCATCGAAATTCCTCATTTAAATCCCTGTGTATTCACTTGAATGGCCAATCCACGTTGTAGTTCAACACCAGTGCAAGTACTTCGTTAATTATATTTTGAAGCATATCCTAGTGGGGATCCTGCTCTTGGACAGGAGTGATCGCGGGTTCAGTTCCATTGAATGGGGCACTAATTCGTATCACATACAAAGGCGAATACCACCTCTATTAAATAAAAAATTCATGGCAGAAATCTGCGATAAACCCAGCACAATGGCCACTGTCCCCAAACGGCACCGGTTTGCGGATGGTTCCTTTCAGACCGGTTTGCGGTTTTAGAAAACCATCTGAAAAATACAGAACGACACAAACTTTTTACACGGCGTGACACGCAAACCACGGCGCCCGATAATCCATTGTACTTGTTCATCTCTTCTGTCCGGTTTTCGGATGGAATATGAACAAGGGATTGGGATGGGGGTGGGCTTTTCCTCCGCTAATTGTGGAGAATAAGCCCATCCACCCTATGCGGCCATCCACCGTGTTCGGCATAAATAACGGACAAATAACATGGTGGATAATATCGACCGGGTAATTTGGTCCCATGTGCCGTGTAAACGGATCCTAACGGGTGAGAACCTTGGATGAGGAAAACCAAAACAAGAAAATTATGTTTCTTTTTAAAACGTAATTAGTTTTATATAACTATAGGCAGTCTTTGAGTTTCGATTATTCTACTTCTGCTTCAGGCTCTTGTGATTTTCTACAATATATTGAGGTTCTGTTTATATTAAACTTAGATTCTAGTTAACATAGTTATTTTTTTTACCTTTCATGCCATTATAAAATGCTTTACACTGTCAGGTCTATGCAAGTTAATCCTGAGCCTTTTGCCTAAAGGTATTTCAAGAATTATAAATCCTTCCAACTTTGTTCTACATTTCTGTACAATAATAATTTTCTAAGCGACATGTGCAATCATTGTGACTGGTTAGGGGAAACTTCCAAAATACACAGAACTAATCCTCTCTAAAACTGTATGGAATGTTTAGATCTACTATATATTGTTTCAGAATAGTTTGGGCACTTGTCGCTCCAATAGTATGTTGTTCTGGATAACCAGAGCTGCTCTCTTCAGAGTTTTCAGTAGCCAAAATAATACGAAAAATATAGTTACAAAACATATTATAACATTTACTGCCAGCTGCCAGTTTTAGGCCTTCTGACCAGAGCCCCTATTTATGTAATCTGTCATTAAGGAACTTTATGTGTGAATAAATGTTTGATTCTTTTACCTGATAACCATTGTGATTCAGAGATTGGTTTTCTCGTGACAAATTGTGCTTTATTTAGTAGAAACTTGGGTCCACTTTCTAATATTTTCTTTGGTTTATTTGTCGTCAATTTGTCAACTATAGGTCGTTTATCCTTCCACATTGTGCTTTTTTAGGCAACTTTTTCATTGATTTTATCTTTCTTTCTGTGTGTATGCACAGGTTGGTTGTCATCACTCTTATAAGTGTATTTAAATAGCATCCACACCAACCTATATTTCTACTGTTCATTTTTATTGCAGTCTTTTCCATTGTTCAGCCCATTTTTTAGCTGGTAACACAGTCTCGATGTGATACTGGGAAATTAAAACTCTAAATACAATTTCACCCCTATTCTACCCGTATTTTTGAGACAGTCTCTGATTGCTGGCACCATTCGTGCCGCTTTTTGGGCTACAACCTTATGACCTCAGTCGCTTGAGTGGTGCACTCCTTAAAGGTCTTTGGTGTAGCAATTTTACACATTAAAGAATGGGAGGCGTGGCTCCTTTGATGGCGTGGAACGGCCTATCAACGTTAGGGGTGATCTTTGGTTGTTATATTAACTGTTTTTTGTACCTGACGTGTGTTTCGCTTCCCACTGTGTTGGTTGAAGTCGACCCTGGGGAGCGCTGTCGTGTGCGTGTTATTAAAAATATGGAAGCAGCGGACATATTTGGTCGCGGTTATAAGGAGCGAAGGCCTTGCCATGGAATATTTTTTTGGTTACTCCCTCTTCGCATGATTTGGTTACTGTCATATTGTTTATCGTTTTTCATAGGACAATCCTAGATTAAAAGCACCCAAAAATTTGTTAAAGAGGCCTCAAAGTACCAGAACGACGAGGTGAAATAATGTCTACCAATCTTGGTTTTAAAAAGTGGTATAGTGTCGCATCACTAGGGGAGTAGCCCTGTGCAATTTTGGCGGGCTAAGCCGGACGGTGCCATTGGGACAATGTTTTATGGGATGGGTATTTTAAGCCGGGAGAGCCTAGGGAGGATTTGGGCGGCAGGCGGTATGTGAGGATAACACGTGGGGGTGTAGTGTAGGTCTCCGTTCGGGTCTTGGCTGGGGTGGTTCTTGTTGCCATGAGCTAATAATTTTTAGTTAGTGTTTTTAATTTTAAATTCTGTAAGGACATTTATCTAATATAATTTTTGAGGTCGTTGTTTGTCAGTCTTTGTCTGTGTAACCTGAATCCGAGGTGGTACTGTTCCTATAGTTTTAGGGTGATGCTTAAAGGGGCTTTTCTCACTGTCCTCCGGGCACGGGTGGACGGAATCTTGGGAGTTCCTCTATATCTGTTAGTTTCAAAATCCCAGGTGGAGGGTCTCTCACTCCCTGAGGTTGTGTCTTCACCTCTATGAAGGACTGGTCGAACATACCACTCACTTCATGCCTGACCCAAGAAGTAGGGACCAGGTAGAGGATGGCACCAGCTATAGCAGACCTCCTGACTCATGGTCACCCTATCTCATGACAGGAGATGCTGGTCTACCATCCTCCACAAGATCCTTGTAAAAACAAGTTTTCCTTCATTGCTGTTAAATCCAGTTATACATCTAGAGCCTGAAAATTATGAAACAAATGTGAGAACGGAAATGCACTCTGCTAAACTCTCTCTGTTATTAGGCAGGAGGTAGAGGCTGTGTTATATGGATGTGTTATATCTGGGAGATAAAGAGATATTTACCCAGATTCCCTGCAAATAGAGCTGGTCCGTAGAATCACTTGTGTTGACTCAGGCCAGGCCTTTATTAACAGCTCAGTGAGCAGTTCTGAGCACCAGTGGTGGAAGGAAGCCCATTCAACTGCTCCAAGATGCATGTCCTAACCCAGGAGTTTGAATACATCTAAACATGTTAGGCACGCATATCAATGGCTAAGGGGGTGGTGGGCACGCATCCCCCAGGCTTCTGATATTTGCTATATGTCTCTTACATGCTTGTTGAGTTTGAGCCTGATTATGGCTTTGGTAACCTTCAATTTTAACGTTTTGATTATTTGTAGCCCCGAGAAAACCCATTTAATAGGAAGTGTCTTTTATGATTAAATGTGTTGCCTTCTTCAATTGGTGGCCTTCTTTGGGGCCTCTCAATATGTAGCTTGGATCTGCTTATTATTATCAAGGTTTTGGGCAGGATGAAAATTACTAAAAACTGACCATTTGGTTATTGTTTTTTTTTTTTTTACAGAGGTCTCTTGCTGTATAAATTACAATGCTAGTCCTTACTATGCTTGATAGTCCATTTCAATGTGATAGAATATTACATCTTGGTTTTTGGTCCGTGATCGTATTTAGTGATGTTAAACATTAATAAACTTTTTTATTTCAATAACTGGATTAAAAGGTATTTGCAATACTCATTAGATCCACATTCACTCAGTTGTGTCTTTATTTTTTTTAAACAGCGCTAACAGTGCAGTTTTCATGCTTTGTAAGTTTTACTCTGTGGGCACATATGATTTATGACTGTATACCCCACAATTTATTATAGTATCTCTTTTGTGATGAAGGGATTATAATTTATGTTTTCTTTTGTTCGTAATATTCTATCTTTTTATGCTGCGCTTTATTTGGTTGCCAATTAACGTTTTATTTTTCAGTATATAGGAGCCCAGTCGTATTAAGGATTTTCTTTTCTGGTTTATATCTGTGCTTTTTCCTTTGGTTACCATTTTGGTGTTTCATATGCACTTCTATGCGATCGCTTTTTTCTTCCATTTCTTTGTGCTGCTGGGATGGATACATAATTTGCATTTATCGTGTCTGTCCCAGTTTGGCGGTTTCTCTTTGACGTTCACTCGGGCACGATTAAATATTATTCGTCTTATTTTATTAGGGCTTTGCTATTTGCCGCTACGACACGTCTAGATTACATAAATCTTGTGGGGGCGATAGGAAGCGGTGTATATCATACTCTTATTTTAATTTGCGTGGGGGTGGTTCGTCGTTGCCATTTTTTGGTTTTTTTTAATAATTTATTACACAGTAGTTTCTTTTGCCCATGCGTAAGCGGTCCCCCATCGTAGGGGACACAACCTGTACTAAGTCGTTCTTTAGTTTACTTTTACCTATGTACCAGCAATACACATCCTTGCCTACCACACGCAAATATACACATAGGCTCAAAAGCACTGTTTTTTTCACGCACCTAGTGTCGGTCTCATCTTCATGCCAGATGTCACATTGCAGCCAGTATGCACTTTGTTTGGAATACATCCGGTTGCCCCTTGGGGAAGAATTCGGACCTGACTACACGGACTATTGGTTTTGGTAACCTTGTGATGCACTCCCTAGAACATCGTGTATCATGGATACTTGTCTGCGATTGGCCCCGGTTGGTATCATAGTTGTGTCCACTGCACACCCATGGGGAATGCTGTGTTATAAAGCGCCGGTAACTATGCTACTGCTTCCTTGTGCCAGGCCTCGCCTTGTGAGCCCTCAATGATGGTCAAGGCACCCAACAGTACCCTGCCCTTATCACACGAGACAATATAGTGCTGCTTCTTGTTGATGTATTGATAATTGGGTTTTATGCACTACTTTAAGCGCACATCATTTTCATTATGGACTTTGTATGGACATTTTGACATAGGTGATCTATTTCTTCCATTTTTTTCTTAAAATGATGCCACATAATAACACAACTAAATTTTTTCATAAATCATATTACTTTTAATCCAGAAACCAGCCCATGAACTGAAAAAAAATCGTTAAAATATTGGGATCAAGCCCCTTATAATATTAATATATTTAACAATTTTATTATTATTTTAGGTACCCTCCTCTGTGCACTACTTAACCTATGCTCTGAGCCATTGAGGCATAGACTTCACAAGATGCCTAAAGGTTTCCTGTGGTATCAGGCACACCATGTTTAACTAGCACCTATAGTTTTCCAAGCTGGTTGGATTCTGCCCATATGTGATTCTCCCGAGCGCCCCCTTACTCTTTTCCAAGGTACACTGATGAATTACAACTCGGACATTAACCACTTGACTTAAAAGGGTTGTCCTCTCACGCTACTAAAGAATGCTTTCCAAATGACTAGCGGACACTCTAAATAAAAGGACACTTTTCCACATAACTATTTATATTGCCCTTTGTTAACTCATGTCTCTTCCTATGGAGTTACCAAGTCGAAGTTATGACATCATGGATCTATTTCACAAGCTCTCCCCACTTCAGTAACTGAAATGTTTATCAATTCCCCCCTGCATTTTGATTCAAACGACCGATTTCAGTTGAGTGATGTCATACACACAGGTCTACAGCTGTGTACTGCATGCTGCTCGCAGTAAAAGCTTTATTTATGTAAAATTAACAGAATCTGTAATTAGGGCTTTTTGTTTTGGGGATAGTAAGAAGTACTGTAGGAGTTTGAGAAGACTATATGATCTAATTAGGGCATCTGAAAGCACAGCATGGCACACTGAGCTGTACGCATGGTGCTTATGCAAATGATGTCAGTCTGAAACAGGAAGTGACTGAGTATTTCATTTCATGCATTCTCTGAAACTGAGGGAGAACAAATCCTTTTAAATAAAAATAGTCAATTCATTTATCTGAGTCTATTTTTTGCATTGCTCTATGGTCCAGGTCTGTTGTTCCTATGACAATCAAAGGCACTTTTGGCAGTGGATAGTTACTGTCGAGTCTGCAGCTATGTATCCCCATAAAAAGCCAGCAATGTGCTTTGTGTGCTGACACCTTTCTATCATAGCAGCAATATGAGATATAGAAGCTCCTCTTTGGGATCAGACAAGATGGGCTAGGCTTTGCTACCCACACACATCAATGAGCCCTGCCCATGATCCTGTTGTAGGTTCGCTAGTTAATAAAAATACTTTTTGATTCTGCACTCAAATATATTATGGGTGCCAGTTAAAGAACCAATTGGTTCCAAGTAACAAAAATGAATCAACAGCACTTCCATTTATTCATGTGCTTTATTTAAAAAATCAATGTATTATTTGCAAATAACAGACTCTATCGAAGAGATATAAACTATTCCAGTACATAGTTTCCGGTCGTTTCGGTCCAAATAGGACCTTTATCAACAGTTGATTCTCAATAAGAGCTGTGATGTTCTCAGCAAGATCTTGGAGAATTAATCTTTGAAATAAAGCACAACAATGAATGTAGGTTGCATTAGGTTTCACTGTTATCCTTCAATTGGGACCACTTGTGGTGGACTCTATCACTACATACTGATACACTGCCACAAGACCATGCCATTTTTGATGAAGCTCTGACCCAGTCACCTAGCCATCATAATTTGGCCTTTGTCAAAGTTGATCATATTCTTTCAGTATAATCATTTTTCCTGCTTCCCAATAAATCAACTTCTATAAAATGGAGAGTATGTTGCTGCTTGAATAACTTCCCATCCTTGCTTCGGTGCTATTTTAATGAGATACTGTATTCTATTTCTCTTCCTTTTGGTTTTAGTGTTATGGTGATACAATGTATATATATATATATATTGTATATTATACTTATATTTATATTATATATATATATATATATAATATATATATCTATATATATATACAGGCAGTCCCCGATTACATCTCCGAACTTAACATACTTCCCCTAGGTACCATAGGAGACTTATTGGGGTGTGGTGACATTCAACAAGATGAGTCTCGCCTCATGAATGACCAATTGCCAGCATGCAAACAGCTTGCCAATGTGATACAGACGTTAGGTGAACTTTCTAATAAAAGGCACGAACAGCAAAACAAATGTAATACATGTAATACATATACCTGTTCTGACTTACATACAAATTCAACGTAAGGAAAACAAAAAATAAACATAATATGGGATAAATTTATTACATAGCTGGCTTAGTAGAAGAAAAAATTGGTAGTTTTGCTGAATCATTCTTCTAAGCAGCAGAAGAATAGATGTTTGATACCATAGCCATAGATCTAGCCTCTAAGCTTGTTTCTCTTGAAAAAGATCATATTAGGTGACGATTTTTAAAGAAAGCCTCTACAGAAAGTGCTACCATGGAAACATTCAGACTTGAAAGAAAATATAGTACTTACTGCAGTTGTGACCTGCTCTTTCAGTGCAACTACGAACAGAGTAGAACGTCTAGTCTCAGTCATGACGTTAGAGGCTGGAGTGCTACAGAATTACAGATTTAAAGGGTACACTTCCAATTATAACATTCAAATAAACACATCTATATCTTTACTAAGCAAACAAATGCTACAAATTTAAAAACAACTGCCATTAAAGAGGACAAGTCAGCTTAGTCTCTGACATGTCTGTTTAGTAATCTGTTGGATAACCCATAAACAATTCTGTAGAGGCCGTGAATCATGGTAAACGTCCAGCACCAACGTAGTTAAAACTTGGAGAAAATATATTAAAGATTCATGTTAAATGTTCACACACAAGCACTGCAACAGATATTGCTGACACATTTCGGGTATGCACTGAGCCATTGTCATTCTGGGTCCCAGGCGCATTCGTGTCACACTGGCGAGCGGCGCTGCGACCCGCATGTCGGGTTGCAAGCTCACTCGCTCCGCTGCCCAGTCTCTGCCTTACTTACCTGGCCGCACTCCTGCCAACGTCTCTGTCTCCCGGCGTGTGCGTTCCACTGCTCCTAGGCGCGACGCGCGCTCAACGTCTCTGTTAAATTAAAGGGGCCAGCGCACAGGTAAATTCCCTATAGCCGGACACTGCACCCTTATTTTAGCCTACCTTTTATTGATCCCCATTGCTGGTTCGTTAGTGCTCTTATGCATACTGTGGAAAGCGTTAACACCTGTGTCTTGTCAGATTATACAGGTACCACATACATTGCTCCGTCTCTCGCACCACAAACCATTGATGCCTGTTCTTGATCTTCTTGGCTGGTACCCGAATTCGAGCTTCGCCTTTAGATTTTGTACCACACGCTAAACATCAGGACTGCTTCCGCATATAAGCAAGTCACGTCCAGGGGTAGCGACCCTGGTAGGGTCTCCCTCTGCCACAAAGTCCATCCTGCCTTTGCCGGCGGGCTCTGGTGAATACCGGGACCTACTTAGACTCCGCTCCCTGGTGTGGTTGTTCCATCAGCTTGCGGTGGGGGGAATCAAGAGGATCCACTATTGCTGATCGTTTAATGCCTACCTCATAGGCTTGCTATGTGATGTGTCATAAAATATAGTACCGAAATTTGGGTCAACATTTTCTCTGCTGTGCTTGTTCTTTTAATATGAATCTTCAATACATTTTTTACATGTTTTAAGTATGCTGATGCTGGACATTTTTCCAGATTATAGGGAGGGAAAGAAGGGGAAATTGCCCAGGGGATTTTACCACACAGTTGCTTCTAATGCTTCTAGTCTTCTCGGTGCCAACACATCAAACTTTAAAATACATATTCAACAATATACATGAGGTAGAAAATGTGCTAATGCAGCTTTACCATGAGGGGCTCTGAGCTCAATTGTCCTGGTCCAGCACGCATATTTATTGACATAAAGAGAAGAGATAAACAGCTGCAAGTAAGATTTAGTTACGTTTATCTCCTACCTAGTTAAAGTTATCCCTTGATCAGAATTAATACCAAATCATTGGAATATGCAATCATTTATTCATCATGGTAGTCTGATTAAAAGGTATCCCAACAGCACTAACTACAGGTTATTGTAATGCAAAGTTTTCAGGTTCCCGAACCCATGAAACCCAAAAAGGTCAACAAAGTGCAAAAGAAGAAAACAGCATCTAGTGGGTTGTCCACCTTTATTCTTCCATAAGATGCTATGGCATGGTTGTCCGACTGTTGTGAACCTGTATGATCTTGCGGATGATTGTATTTCCCTCTACTGTGACACTGTCAGCTCATTGCCTTACAGGAAACCAGCTACCCTAAGTTCCAACCATCATAATTATAATGTTATGACGCATCCTAGTGATTTGCCATAACAAAAAAAATACTGTTTTAAAGCAAGATTGGAAACATCAGTAGCAACATGACATTTGTTAGTTCCTGTAGCAGATACCAAAGGGGAGCAGAACTGATCTCCTAAGGGCTTGTTCCCATGGCAAAAGTTTTCAGTCAATTTTACAGACCGTTTTCGGATTTGAAAATCATCTGTAAACTGACTGCCAACCATTTACATTGATTATTTTAGAATCAATCCATGCTGCATGTCCATCACTGACAGTATTTTCGGCAATGACGGTTTTTGACACCACCGGCATTCCTAAAAACTTAGAACACATTCATTCTTCAAATTTCGGGCACAACATGAACAGGTGGGTGACGAAAGGGGACGGCTTGAATCCGTAAACTGCAGAAAAAAGCCATCCCCCTATATGCTAAGAAAAGACAAAATAACGGTCGGAAAATCGGTCTGGTATTTTGTCTTTGCCCTAATGGTGCGTTCACACAGAGCAATTTTTGGTGCATTTCTTTGCACTTTTTTTTCGAAATACACAGCAGTAAACGCACCAAAAACGCTCTATGTGAAAGCACCCCAAACATTGATCAAATCATACTAAGAAACTAATAAAGCACCATCTAAGATTATACTATATGTGAAATGCTTTTACATATGCCTTGCTGTTACAATTTTAACTTACAGCCCACAATCCTGACACTGCATTACTGAGAAATTCCTATGACAATAAATTACAATAAGGTACTGCTGCCCAAATAATAAAAAAAAAAGTGATACTCACCTTCCTCCTCACTTCAGTTCCAACACTAACTCTGTGGGTCTTTTCCTGGACTTCTGTTAGATTCGCCCAGTGGCAGTCAGAACGTCACCCCTGCAGCCGTTGATTGGCTGTGGTGGACATGTGCCACTGCCTGACATTACTGTTCAAAGCTGTTCACTTCTGAATAGTGATGTAAGGCATTAACATGTGACCACTACAGGCAATCAGTGGCTGCAGGGGTGACATTCCATCTGCCACCGGCAGAAGAAAACAAAAGACTAGGTACGGGCACCTACAAAGCGAGCAGGAAAAGCAATTTGGGAAGTAATACCTTATTTTCTGTTTTAATTCAACTGAAAAGCCCCTTTAATGCTTTGAACACAGAAAAAGTCGGTCTAAAACCCGGAAGCGCCTCTCATATTTGGCGTTGTAATGAACTGCACCAAAATGTTTTTACCAAGAAAATTGCTATTGTGAGGCGTAATATCTAAGTTTATACTGATAATTGATAGGTATATACTCTTTGTGTGCTTTTCATAAAAGTTTGAAACACTCAGGGTCTTTGGAATGCCAAATTGACATGCCCTCTACCCCCTCTCTCCAATCGATTGGAAAAACACATGGCCTGGAGTGTATAGGAACATTTAAAGAATAAAGTTTCTTTGTTTCAGTGAGTAAGGACGGTGGCCTTTTGGAAGCGATAATTTTTAAACAGCGTATAAGAGGCTAGACTATGTTTTGAATTGATTGCGCTAAAATGGTATTCGTGCTAGGAGAAGGGGGGGTCTATTAAAACCATGAATTGCAGTTGGAGGGGGCAGACTTTTTCTTTTTTAGCTTATTGCAAATGTTATTTGCTGTGTTGTTCCTAGGCTCTTGCATTGAATAAATCCTGTTTTAATTTGGAAAAACCCGATCCTATCATCTGAATGCTTTATTTAGCTACAAACATAATGGAGCACCAACGATGGGGAGCTCAGAAATATTGATTGGCTTTCCGGGACTAATACGGGATGAACAATATTGAAATGCAAGAATAAAAAGGATGCGCATCAAATCAAAAAGGTGTAAGCAATTGGTTTTATATTTGCTTACTATTTATATTCTGTCTTCGTCAAGTATTGGCTTCTCTGTCGGGCTGTTTTCACGATCACTATTGTCATTCTCTGACCTAAGAACCTTTGATAAAATATCAATGAAATTGATGTGATCGTGGTTCAATAATATATACTATATCATATATATATATATATATATGATTTTATATTATATATTATATATATCTTCGTATATATATTAAATGTGTGCTGTTTGGATAGTGAACAGTGTTTGAATTGATTGGGATGTTGGTACAATGAATATTAACACTATAAACAAAATAGAGAGGGTGTATGAAAGGGAGTGTGATGGATTGATTGATGGACAGTATGGGCTTCTCTGCTTGTTGAGGCACTCCAAAGTGAAAGAAATATAACATGTTTAGAGTGAAATTATAAGATATAGAATTTGTGCTTTGTGTGAGCTTTAATTTTTGTGAAAGGTCATTAAAGGTCTCATGGCTTCAGTGTCCTTAGCTGGCTGTAGAACAAGGAAATTCCTGAGGGTGGGGAGTTGGAATCTCTCCTTGACAGATGATTCTGTGAGTGTCCTGCTCGTTTATGATAGCAAATAGTGGTTTATTGCAGAAAAAATAATGAATGATTAGAGAAAATATTTTCGTCCGTTGGTTAGAGACGTGAATGAATGGTTTAGATTTTTAATCTAACCATCAGAGGATTACGATACTAACTAGTTTGTTTAATATTTAAGAGAGTGAATGAATGTTATAGATGTTTTAATCTAACCATCAGAGGTACGATTACTAATTATATTTGTTTATTAGTTAGGTCCGCGCATGAGTGATTCGATTTTTAATCTAGTCATCTACAGATGGTACGGTTAATAACTATTTGGTGTATTGTTTAGGAACTTGAATGAGTGGTTTAGATTTGGAATTCTTCCTAATTCAGAGGTTTTTTGCTAAACTAATTCCAGCGTGGACGACGATGTAGAAATTGGAACGAGTAAATTTGGGTAAATCGTTGGGCAGTGAAAAAATTATCTCTAAACGCATTGTAATTGTAGGACAAGAGCTGGAGTTAGAAACAAGTCGTGAAACTTGTAATGGTGAAAGTTGGACGTTTGAAAGTAGGAAAAATGATGGGAAAGTCTTCATATTTAGTGTGAGTTTTAGTTGTATCTGTAAATAATGGGTTTAATGAAGGTATGATGCTTGTGAGATGAGTGAAGGCAGTGAAAAGGTTATTTACCTCCATTTCTGGGACTTCTGGAGATCTATTGTGCCACGCAGCAGCAGCTTGATTTCAGAAAGGGAGGGGGCCCGAGGAAGGGTTCCAAACTCGAGTTTGCAGAGACTCAGTGTGTGTTTTGTTCATTGTTTACTGCCAATGGATCTGTGTAGAAATCATTGATTAAATTTTGCTAGTTTGTGTGTAATGATTGTTTTGTCTTTTACTGGAAAGTAGGACACAGCTGATGATGTTTGTGCATAAAAACAAGGTTATTATTCTATATGCATGTATGCTTTGTATGTAAAATATAGAAATTGTAGTTATATCTGGTGTATAAGTTGCAATGGTTATTCCTCTTAAATTTGTTGTAGTTGAAGTAAAATAAGTTCCACGGGGCAATTTAAAAGAGCTAATTTAATATAAGCATCTAAATTGGGATTGTGCACAAGAAGTGGTCAAGAATAAGTTTTGAATATTTCTTATGTGTTTTACCAACTTTTATATGTACCAGGAATGTTACCTTACTGTTTTTTCCGCAGAAATGTCTTTCTTTAGGTGGAGAGGAGCAAAATTTAAATATTTACCTTTGTTTTCTTTGTAGGAATGTAGAAGAGTAATGAATTCTTTAGCTAATTTTTTTATTTTTGATTTGTTTGAAGTTAAATGACTCTAAAGTCTAGGGGGTATTTTGATCATTGCCTCCATCCATTGTTTTGCTTTTTGTGGCATTGAGATTTTGTTTTTGCTTTTTTTTTTCTTCTTTTCCATATTTGTTTAGTCTGAGTTTTTGTGTTGTTTGTGTGGAAATGTATGGAAGGATCCTTTGTTTCTTTGTTTGTTTTATGTTAACTTTCGGTTATCTTCTTTGCGTTCTGGATAACTCTTTGTTTTGTCTGTTTGTTATCTGTAAAGCATGTTGTACATGCTGTGTACAGTCTGGTGAGGCTTTTTACAAACTGATGTAGTAGAGAGTACATGCTGCCGAGACTCAGGGGGCGGGCCTGGGAAGAGCACGACAATTGTTGTTGGTTCTTCCAGAAACAGGCTACAGTTTGTGAATGGTCAGTTTAGTTGCTGTAAATTATGGGTTCCAGTTTAGTTTTTTCTTCTCTATGTATTTTTGTTGTAGGATGTATTACAGTACTTAACATTTTAGCCTGAGATGTTCACTACTTTCTTAAAACTACCAGTAAAGATCTATTTAGCAATTCTGTCCTCAGTGCTGTAACAAGTGGGATATCACCTGACTTGACGGACAGTATTATACATGGATGACCTAATCTGGCCAGTGACAGCGGAAATGTTAACGAGGCTGACTTATTATGTTTTGTTTTTGTGTCTTTTAGCTGTCGAGGGCCTGAGTTCAATGAACAAGTTACAGTTTAGCAGGCCATGGTTGCCTTCTAGAGGACACTGCTTGTCAGTTGTGCCAGGCACCTGACCAGAGACAGAATACAGGACATAAAGGACCTGAAATTATGGGAGTCTAGAGCATACTCAGTATAATTCCTGAGGTTGATTTAATATTGTAATATATTTTATATGATCAGCTTGTTTGCTTATACAGTTTGTATGAGTGTTGTGGGCTACTACGGCCCTTGAAGTGGATAGAAGAGGCACTTTATCTAATTCCAAACTTGATGTGTTAATTTCCTCTACTGACCTCGCCCGGGGCACACCTGACTATGGGACCAAATGTTCTCGCTGTAATGCACTGAGATGGCTGGTCTTGCCACGCAGTCCTTACACAGTCAAATGGTACACAGCAGAGAACCTAGTAGCATAACTCAGCTAGACTAAATCCAGTGGTGAGAGGAAATCCCTTATGTGTATGAGTAGTCTACTATAGTACAAGTTACTTATAAAAAAGTCTCTGAGGTTGTACTGGATTGACCCAATAACAGTTACAACCCTGTATGATGTAGTTGATATATTCTCTAGATGCAACTAAGACATATCTCTATGGCCTGTTAGCTACCGCCTGCAGAGTAGTTTACTGATTGTCCTCAAGTTTTTCACTGACTTGTGTAGACTTGAAGTCTACCACTCTGATTACCATAGAATTTAGTCCCAAAGGGGGAAGAAGTTAGATGGTAAAGATGAGGAAGAATTTGACTTGTGATGGTCCTAATGGCACAAGCAACAATAGGATTTACCCATGTGAAGGTCTTCCCATTCACCTTAATATAATAACCTTTGAGTTTAACCTGGTACTGGGAATACAGCAGGTATCACAGTGGATTACGGTTGGTCAGCAAATAAGGTAATTAAAAGAAACACTCCCCTCCTACCCCTCATGTGCCAAGGTAGGAGTTGAGGGCAATACCAGAGGGCATGAACAGCGGCCGTGGATAAAGTCTTAACATAACATATACAACAGACTCATGTTCATCCAATTTGGATTAGCCCATGCTTATGGGTCCAATATGGAGAACATGGGATTCTTTAACATCAAATAGAAACCCGATCAAGAATGCAAGATATGTGTCAGGAGACCTATTGACATGCCTCTGTTATGACCTACAGAGTTGGGAACAATTAAGGTCAGAACCATAACAAAATCTGACAGCCCAAGCAAAGGGGATATAATGAGTCAGACAAAAGCCCTGGCATAAATGGCATGCGACACAAGCCTAGGGTTAAGGATCTTGTGACTGTATCAGGCCGTGTATACTCCCATAGACCCTAGTTACACCTTGATGTACCTTAGGACACTTCAATCCAAAGCTCAGAAGGTTCGGAAAATGGGGAAGGGCGAGAAGAAACAGGGAGCTAGTTATTTTGAGGGTGGGCTGTGGAGTGTAGACAATAGCTCTGCTCCATGGGTCCTCTTTCCCAATGTTGGCATAAGAAGCCTATGGGACTGACCCACCAGTCCAAGACCGCATGTATTTGTTGCTTGTAAACATGTATTAGGGTTGTCGTGGCTTCAGTACGGCCGAGCCAAGTTCACTATTAAGTCTGTATTGACATGTGCAAAACTCAGAACAGATAACATAGGAATGGTTCCCCTAGAAACACAAGCCTCGACCGCACGCTCTGCATGTCGATTACAAGGAGGTGCAAACTTGTTTCCTTGTTTTGACGTTATGAGACTCTTTCCTGGTTGGAATGAGCCTTCCAATTACAAAAGCACCCCCAGAAAAGTTCCCAAAAAGTCATTTATCTGGTGTTGATTTGGGTACCTGAAGCACATAGAGAAGTGTTAGAGGACACACATTCAAGGTGAAGTCATGAAAGGAAGAGACGGGTGCCTTTGGTATAGAACAGGCTTCTATGGTCTCTTCCATCTTCAGTAAGGAAGAGCGGGGGTAAAAAAATAGAACTAGTTTAAAATGAAGAAAAACAGGGAATTGCCACTGGTCAGAGTGTTTGCCATTAGCTTTTGTTTCCAGTCGTTGTACACACTTGGGATAATGAAACGGTCTCCATTTGAGATCTGGTTGGTATTCCCCCCAAGGACAGGACCATTTTTCCCACGCGTTTACTCTTACAGCATAACGTATGAAGGGATATGTACGGGACCCGGCGAAACACTTTGAAGCAGTACTATAAACAAGTTTTTGATTCTATTTTCCATGAAATTGAGAAGTGACATGAGTAGCCACAGCTTGACTGCGTTGAGTGGGTGGTCCTTGAAAGACATGAGAAGGAGCCTAGAGCCTATCATTACGCGGTCCTTTAAAGTTTGCTGAAAATGAGTATTTGATAAACTAGTGGGAAAGAACAATGGGTTCCACACCAGCCAATACGATGGGGAGAATCACTCCTACCCGTTGATTAGGAAAGATGAAAGGATGCTGAATAAGTTCCTGCAACGTCACTAACTTCATATGATTACTGTTGAATATTGTGCACACCCCAGCGAAGTGCTAGGACTTTGCTTATCTAGTATTCTGTCAACCTGGATGAATGTTAAAGGTCTTACTACCCCTTGAATAATTTACAGCTCCTTATTTCAAATATGGACTATGTTGGAACATCACTGGAGGACCTCTTACCCATAAACAGGTTGGCTCATTCAATGGTTTTTTATGTTAAGTCACACACATACTGATGCGGGTCAGAGTAGTGAATTGTTGATAATATAGGAGGTTGGGAATATATGAGTACCGAAGTAACGTTAGTAAAGTCAAGAATATGATTTGAGCTCCGAGGTTGAAAGTGTCAATAGGAAAGGCCTCCATTTGTGATAATGTAGGGATTTATGTTGATGTAGGAGCTACTTGTTTAGCAATAGATACTCATAGATTAAAATGGGAAGAGAGTAAATATTTCCTTTTAATAAAGGTGACAAGTATTCTGCATTTGGAAATGGGACTTTTAGTAATCAGGTCACTCAAGATAATGGTGATAACTTCGAATGTAGGTTTTGGAATACAGTTAGAGGATCTGTGGATAGTAAAAGGAGATGTGTGTGTATAATAGAATTGCTCCTTTGTATATGATAGTAATCTGTTACATAGGTCCACACATCTGAGAGATCTGCTAGAAGACATGTGATATATGCTGCATATAAGTGGATTATTCTTGGTGTAGAAAGAACATGCATAATAGCTAGGCTGTCACCATTTACCTTCTTAGTCCCCCATAAGGATGTAGATATAAACAAGATTCCCAGGCATACACTGTATAAAAGGGCAGCAGATAGCAAGCCAAGGAAAATGGGAAATCTCATTTAGTTTTCAAGGGTATAAGTTACTTAATTTTTATACTGATCCAATAAGAAATTTGCAAATAAGGGCAAATTTAAAAAAAGTGTTTTTTTCAAGTGATGAATGGTTGAGAAAGCAAAACCAAGTGAAGAAGGCCTGGGGTGATATGTTGTAATTTTAAAACTAGCAAATTGGTTTAGAGGCCTAAGTGGATGTCTGAGAGGGATATTACAGATGGTTATACAAGGTGTACTGCTCATAATAATGTGTGTGTTAAATGTTCAGTGCATGTTAGGAAACTAAAAGAAGAAGATAGTCATATCTTGTTGTGACTTGTGAGAATATAATATCTTCTCTTCAGGGCATAAACAGTCTCAAATGTTAGATGAGCTTAATATGTGTAGATGATCTTTTTTCCTGAGGAATCCAGCATGGTGTAGGTAGGGAATAAAGAAGCATGTAACTAGGAAGTCTGGCAGTGCAGGTTAGCTGCATGAGAATGTACTCAGAAAAAAAACTAAAGACAGATCTGATCACACATATCGGCTCAAAGGGGGAGAATTGTGAGGGTAATATCTATAGTTTTATACTGATAATGATTTGTATATACTCTTTGTGTGCTTTTCATAAATAATAATAATAATCTTTATTTCTATAGCGCCAACATATTCCGCAGCACTTTACAAATTCAAGGGTAAACATACAGTCATTACACATTAAAAGTTACTTATAAAATGAGACACAAGGTGTGGGGGGCCCTGCTCGTGAGAGCTTACAATCTATTAGGGTTTTAGGGGTGAAACATGCGGTAAGAAGTGCCAAAGTTTCCCAATGGGCCGGCCATGTTTTTCAAAAAATAGGGGGGTGGTTTACATGAAAAATGGATGAACCTGCCACCCAGCTTTTACATCTATATACAGATAGTGCCTGTGAGTGCCCAAGTGCAGGGAGTGACAGATGTGTGTGGATGCAGTTAGGGATCTTGGTGGGCCAGACCGAGAAGATGTTTTTTTCGGGCCCTCTTAAAACTGTGAGGGTTGTGAATGTGCCTGATCGACGTGGTAGCATATCCAGAGAATTGGTGCCGCACGTGTGAAATCTTGTAGGGGGCATGGGAGGTTGGGAAATGATTGAGGAATGTAGTCTGATATCTCGCAGAGCGGAGAGCACGGGCAGGGCGGTGACAAAAGACTAGGTAGGAGATGTAGGGAGGAGCAGCGCTGTGGAGAGACTTTATGGGTGAGAGTGCTGAGTTTAAAATGTTCCTGTACTGAATGGGCAAACAAGTGCAGTGACTGGACACAGGGTAGAGGCCATCAGTATGCGGCTGGAAAAAAGAAAGACAAGCCTGGCTGGGTGCATTTGGACAGATTGGAGAGGGGAGAGTTTGCAGAGAGGGGGAGACCGATAAGCAAGGAGTTGCCCGGGAGTCAAGACAAGAAAGAATAATATCAGTAATGAGAGTATGAGTCGTTTCCCAGTGAGAAATGGACGGATTTTGGAGATATTCTTGAGGGCAGGTGACAGGAGGGGCAAGGGATTGGATATATGGGGAGAAGGTCAGATCAGAAACAAATATAACCCCCAGACAGCGGCCCAGCTGCCTATGAGAAATGGTGGGTACCACATACAGAAAAAGAAAAAAGCAGGGTGGGGTTGGTTAGTAGATGGTGGAAAGACAAGGATGTTCAGTCTTAGTGAGGTTTAGTTTTTAGATGGAGAGAGGACATGATGTCAGAGACAGCGGACGGACAGTCACTGGTGTTTTGTAGCAAGGCTGGAGTGATGTCACGGGAGGAGGTGTTTAATTGGGTGTCATCCGCATAGAGATGGTACTGGAAGCCAAATCTACTGATGGTTTGTCCAATGGGGGCTATGTACAATGAAAAAGAGGAGAGGACCTAGAAATGATCCCTGAGGAACTCCAACAGCAAGAGGAAGAGGAGAGCATGTCGAACCAGCTAATGAGACACTGAAGGAGCGGTCAGAGAGGTAGGACGAGAACCAAGCGAGAGCGGTGTCCTTTGAAACACTCAGGTCTTTTGATTGTCAATAGACATGCCCCTACCCCCTCCTCCAATGATTGGAAACACATGGCTGGAGGTATAGACATTTAAGGAATAAAGTTTCTTTGTTTCAGTGAGTAAGGAGGTGGCCATATGGAAACTTAAATTTTTAAACCAGCGTATAAGAGGCTAGCTATGTTTTGAATTGATTGGCTAAATGTATTCTTGCAGGAGAAGGGGGGGGTCTATATAACCATGAATTGCAGTAGGAGGGGGCAGACATTTTCTTTTTAGCATATGCAATGTAATATGCTGTGTGTGTCTCCAATGCTTGCATTGAATAAATCCTGTTTTAATTTGAAAACCCGATCAACATCTGAAAAGCTTTATTAAGCTACAACACAATAAATGAGAAGTTTGTAAATTCATGAGTGCTACATTTTTACTTCAATTGAATATTTTATGTACTCTATGCAAATTACTGGTGAAGAATCATCTTTGTCTACCTAATGAGGGTCTTAACTAAACACCTAATGGGGTTCTTAACTACCTAATAGGAGGGGTCTATGTACTTATTTGCCTACCTAACTTGTGGGGGCTACTTACCTAATTAGGGTCAACCCATCTAAAAAGGGGGTCTACCTATCTTCCTGCCTAGTTTGGGGGCTACCTACCAAATTGAGGAAGGTACCTTTCTGCTCTATGGAGGTACCTACTATACCTACTATATTGAGGGTCTTCCTGCCTACTACATTGGGACATAAAAGACTACAACTGGCAAGACAAAAGGGAGCCCTATAACCATCTATGGGAAGTTTTATTGTTTAATAGTAATATTATTGCGTAGGGTTCCAAAAGGTCAATATTAGATTTGGGACACTGTGGATGGGGAGTTCCTATAGACACAAGGAATAGGTAGGGAGGTGCTTTAAAATAAAGAATTCTAAGATGTTTGCTCAGCAAATTCTAGACTAGTTGAGGCTCTAAGAAGTGCCATAGCAATCTGGGCAGGATTGAGAGGAAAAAGGAAAGACAACAACTTCAATCAGTAAAGATGTCAACTGTAAGCTACTTGCTGTAAATGTTCTTTAATCACTTACACATCACCACTTGGTAACTGTATGCCAGTAATATTGGTTTTTGCATAGTGCTCTTTATTCTGTAATAGTACAAGGATATTATTCAGTAACTATGTGGTAATATTTGGCAATGTTCTGGCGGTATGGAATATATGTACTGATATTATAAATATTAATGGTCTTAGTATAGTGTTCAGTAACAGTATGAAATTAATATGTATAGTGAAATATTTGCCCCTTGATTGTGTGGAAAATTCTGAAGGGACGAGTTGTGGCCGGGAAAAGACGTCAAGGTGGTCTGGACAAGATGAAGAAAGAAAAGAGAGAATGACTCATCAGAAAAGACATCAACCGTGAGTCCAAAAATGTAACTGCAATGTAATCACTTGTACGTCCCTGTGTACACTGGTATCTACCACTATGTGGTCACTGTATGGTGGTAGCAGTGGTCTTAGTGTAATAGTTTACATTCAATAACAGTACAATGGTATTATTTAGACCGTTTATGGTGGTGATATGTTGTCATGATGTGGCGGTATTATTAGGTGCTTGTATATTGTTGTTCTTGATACTATTGGCCTTGGTATACTGGTTTGCTCAGTATCAGTATGATGGTATTAGTCACTATAGAATAGTGATATGAGGTCATGATTTGCCAGTATTATCTGGTCTTTGTATATAGTTGTTATTAGTATTATTGGTTTTGGTATATTAAGAAACATTATGGTGGTATTAGTCACTTTATGGTAGTGATATGTGCGGTATTATTTGTTCTTTGTATATAGTTATTAGTATTATTGATTTTGGTATACTCGTTAGGTCAGAAACATTATGGTGGTATTAGTCACTTAATGGTAGTGATATGTGGGGCATTATTTGGTCTTTGTATATTGTTATTGGTAATATTTGTCCTGGTAAACTGGTTTGGTCAGTAATATTGTGGTGGTATGAGTCATTATATAGTGGTGATATGTTGTGATAATGGGGCCTTGTTTTACATATCCCCCACAGAATACGATAAATAAATTTAAAAATGTTCAGTGTAAACTTAAAAAAAACTAAACCCAAAAAACAAAAGCACAGTTGCATTTTTTTCCTGTTTTTTGGGGGATGGAGGGAGGGAGGAGGAGGAGTAAGAGGGAACAGAGACTTTTGGATGTATTACTTGTTTTTCTTTGGCCCCATTTGAAATTAATTTTCTTCTATAAGACAATCCCTTTAAATAGAAATAATTTTCTGCAGTGCGCTACACCACAGACATCCATCATGTCAAGTAGGAAACCTGTCGTTGAAAAGTATTGGTCCACAGCTGTTGTCTGGAGGTAGTAGAAGGGACCAAGCTGAAGTTTTGTACCTCGGCCCATGAGTCTTTATCTACGCCCCTGAGAGGTACTATACTATCATACATAGATGAAGGCTTTTGAAGAGGCAAATTATCAGTACTGACTTTCATTATACAGTGTACTACTAAAGTTGATGCATTCATGCAGAAAATAAATGACAAGAACATATTTTTTATGCAATGCGGATTTGGAATCCAGGGCTGTGGCATTGGAGTTGGTGTCCATTTTGTTGGAGTCGGAGTCAATATATGATAAATTGGTCCAGTTAGATCAATGTAGTGCCAAGAACAAGAGGAATTGGGTCTTGCCAGTGCTACTGCTCCCATATCTTCAGCCTCATCATATGAGGAGTGTCACGGGGGTCGCGGGCTCCGCGGCCCCCCCCGACCACATCCCCGCACGCAGGGGGTCTGGCGCGGCGGCTGCGGCGGGCCCGCGACCACCCCTTGCTGCCTCGGCGCCTCTTTACCTGGCCGCGCTCCAGTGAACGCCGTGCCTGCCTGTCCGGCCGTCGCGCGCGGGGGCCCGCCGCTTAAGGCGCGCGCGCGCCGGCTTCTCTAAATTTAAAGGGCCAGTGCCCCGATAATTGGTTATTGTCGGGCGCTGGTCCTATTTAAGGTATCCGCCCAGTACTTCCTGCCGTCTGTTGGTGTGTTTTCCTTTGTGTTAGAGAGTATTGGAGTTCCGTATTGATTAACAGTGTACCAGTCCGCTTGCTTACTTTTCATGACCTTGCCTGTTTGCCGCCTGCCCTTACCGTCTGCCCGTCTCTGACTACGAACCTCTGATGCCTGCCCTTGACCTTTGCCTGTCCCGACTACGCTTCGGATTACGTTTCTGTACCACCGCTGTCCCCACGGCCGGCATCGCAAGAAGTCACGTCAGGGGTTAACGACCTGGTAGCCTCACGCCGCAGCAAGTCCATCCCGCTTTGCGGCGGGCTCTGGTGAAAAACCAGGGGGCTACTTAGACTCCGTTCCCTGGGTGGCTTAGCTATCATAATTTGGGCATTGGCCCAGCGGATCCACTCCTCCTTTAAACAGTAAGAATGGCCATGGATTCGCCAGGGTACCTCTGCTGATCTCCGGGACATCCTACAGCTGCCCCCCCAAAGCAGAGTAACGCATCGACCAGCTTGCGGCCTTTGATTGGAAACCTGGCGACTCGTCTGCCTCCATCGGCTACCGCCTCTGCACCTGCATCCCGTTGCTCCGGCATCCATTGCTCTACCTGCTTCGGCTTCGGGGCCTTCTCTGCAACTGCCACTCCCTCACGCTACGATGGGACCCCAAGAAGTGCCGAGGGTTCATCAGCCAGTGCTCCATCCACCTCGAAATGATGGGGCAACCAATTCCCTAAGAGCGAGCCAAGGTGGCCTTCTAATCAGCCTCTTGTCTGGAGAAGCCTTGGTTGGGCTTGCTCTATGGGATCGAGGGGATCCTCTGACGGCGGACCTCCAAACGTTCCCCCGGGGTTCCGCACCGTCTTCGAGGAATTGGCGTACTTCTTGGGCCCGGCCGCAGCGCTGCTCCAGTACGTCAGGGCGACACCACAGTGGGTCAGTATTCGGTGCGTTTCGCACTCTCGCTTCGGAGCTGGACGGGGAACAACGAAGCATTGGTGGTGACATTTTGGCAAGGCCTTCGGGGCGAATCAAGGACGGCTCGCGTCGGGATTTACCAACTGCCTTGGATGACCCATTCATTTGGCCACCCGAGTGGATATTGCTTCGCCGAAAGGCAACAAGAGCTCCGCCTGCAACGGGAAACACGTTCCGTCCACGCCGTCTCCTCGCTTGGCTCCCCGTTCCAGGTGTTCACCTCTTCCTCCTCCAACGGCCTCTGAAGAGGACCTATGCAGGTCGAGAGAGCCCACCGTCCCAGGGGGAAAACGTTCTCAGCGTGTCTGAAGCAGCTCTGCTTCTATTGTGGCGGTTCTGGTCATTTCATTGGGGACTGCCCCGGTGGCCCGGGAAATTTCCCGCCCCTAGGGCTGTAGGAGAGGCAACCCTAGGTGTCAGAACGGCCTTCCCCGTCTGACTATGCCGTACATTTTGGTGCTTTCCGGAACAGCACCTTTCAGGCCCCGCCTTTATCGACTCAGGATCGGAGGAAATTCAAAAGCCACGAACTTGTGACAGGTTTTCGTCTCGGTAAATCTGCTGCAGAAACCCTATGTTCGTCTCCTCGGTCAGTGGCGAATGCCTCAAGGACGCTATCCGCCCCCGTAGGGCCCCCCCTCTTCTTGCAAATTGGGGCTCTTCACAAGGAGACGTTGCAACTACTAGTCCTGCCTCGATCCCCCTGGGAAAATTTCCTTTGGGCCCCCCTTTGGTGCGGGGACCATACCCGACTTTGGATTGGGACAGGTGAAGGTCATGCGTTGGGGTTCCGCGTGTCTCTCTCGTTGCCTGTCTAAGCCGCAACTCGCCCCTCAAGTCGCCTCCAGAAGCTTTCAAACCGGCTCAAAGCGGCATTTGCTTCGGCTCGGTCTGTTCGTCCAGACCTAACTGTCCGTTTTTTCTGGAAGTGGATTGCTTCGTCAGTCGGCGCGGGTTTCGGTCCCCCTGAAAAGATCCTCAGCTGGTAAGCTACTACTGTGGTTTTTTCTCCAAGACATTTTCCCCTGCGAGAAGAATTTATACCATTGGTGATCGTGAATTACGGCCATTAAGCTGGCTCTTGAAGAATGGCGTCACCTTCTGGAGGGGGCTCGCCAACCCCATTGAATTTTCACAGACCACAAGAATCTCCTATAAACTTCAGTCGGCTCAGCGCCTGAATCCCCGGCAAGCTAGGTGGTCATTATTCTTTGCCCGTTTTGACTTCCGGCTACATTTTCGGCCTGCCGAAAAAAACCTCAGAGCTGATGCTTTTATCCCGTTCCCTCGGATACAGTGGGTCTCGAGCCTCCCCCCCAGCACATTGTCCCCCGGAGCGATCGTCCACGGTGCCCCGTGGACCTTTCCCGCACCTACCTCCCGGGAAGAAGTATGTGCGACCTGCCTTGCGCCTTAGAATCCTGAAAATGGGGACACTCTTTTTCATATGGCTGGGCACCAGGGTGCATAGGTCGCTTCAATTTGTATCCCGATATTACTGGTGGCCTACCTTTCTCAGGACATGAGGGACTTTGTTCTAGCCTGCACCTTCCCGTGCCCGTAATAAGGTTCCTCGCCTCAAGCCGCAGGTCTTCTTCAGCCGCTCCCTGTGCCAGAAAAACTGGACCCATGTAGCCATGGACTTCATTTTCGGACCTCCCGCCCTCCTCGGGTAACACGGTCATCTGGGTTGTTACCGGGCCGTTTTTTCCAAAATGGCCCATTTATTTCCCACTGCCTGGGTTACCCTCTGCCCCCAAACTGGCCCAACATTTTTTCTGTCCGTTTTCGTCTGCACGGTCTCCCTTTAAAATATTGTCTCTGATAGGGGAGTCCAATTTTTTTGCTAAATTTGGCGGGTTTGTGTGGTCAATTGCAGGTCCAGTTTAGACTTCTCTTCCCCATTCCACCCCAGGGTAATGGGCAGGTTGAGAGGGTCATAACCAGGTGTTGGGCACCTAAACCCGAGGCATTTTGTGTCCGCCCGTCAGGATAACTGGTCTGTCTTCTTCCCTGGGCGGAGTTTTTTATAACTCTTTTAGATTCGGGATCCCCGGGGGCCTCCCCCCTTTTTTGTCGTGTTTGGGTCACATCCCCGCTCACCTCTCCCCCTTGCTACCTCGTGTCATGTCCCGGCCGTGGATGCCCAAGTAAGGGACATCAAGGCTTTATGGCAGCTCACACGACAGGCCTGTTAGGGCTTCTGCCCCCACTAAGTCCAGGCTGACAGTTACCGTAGGACTCCGCCCTATTTGAGCCAGGCGATAAGGTTTGGCTATACAGCAAATATATTCGTTTTAGGGTGCCTGCTACAAGTTAGGTCCTAAATATGTGGGTCCCTTTGAGGTACTGAACGTCTAAAAACCGGTGTCCTACAAGCTCCGCCATGCCTCCCTACCTGGCATCCCCAACTCCTTCCATTTTCTCTCTCCTCAAGCCGGTGGTGCTGAATGCTTCTCCCGTGGACCTGTCTCGCCTTCTCCTGTGGCAACTTGATAAATCTTTGAGGTCAAGGAGGTGTTGGCACAGAAGACAGTGAGGGGGGGGGAAGCGGTTCTTTCTCATTTACTGGAAGGGGTTGGGCCAGAGGAGCGGTCATGGGAAACGGGACCAACCTGTCTCCTGACCTCCTCTCTAGGTTTCTAAAAAAGAGGGGGAGAAACCCAAGAGGGGGGGTTACTGTCACGGGGGGTCGCGGGCTCCGCGCCCCCCCGCGACAACAACCCCGCGCGCTGGGGGTCTGGCGCGGCGGGTGCGGCGGCCCGCGACCACCCCCCCGCTGCCTCGGCGCGCCTCTCTTACCTGGCCGCGCTCCAGTGAACGCCGTGCCTGCCTGTCCCGGCCCTCGCGCGGTGGCCGCCGCTTAAGGCGCCACGCGCGCCCGCTTCTCTAAATTTAAAGGGCCAGTGTCCCATAAATTTGGTTTTGTCGGGCGCTGGTCCTATTTAAGGTATCCCCCCCAGTACTTCCTGCCAGTCTTTGGTGTGTTTTCGTTGTGTTTAGAGAGTATTGGAGTTCAGTCTTGATTACCCGTTGTACCCGTCCGCTTGCTTACGTTTCCCCGACCTTGCCTGTTTGCGCCTGCCCCGACCATCTGCCCGTCTCTGACTACGAACCTCTGTGCCTGCCAGTCTTCTGCCTGGTCCCGACTACGCCTCCGGATTACGTTTCTGTACCATGCTGTACCCGGCCGCCATCGCAAGCAAGTCACGTCAGGGGTAACGACCTTGGTAGCCCCCCGCCGCGCAAGTCCATCACGCTTTGCGGCGGGCTCTGGTGAAAACCGGGGGCTACTTAGACTCCGTTCCCTGGCGTGGCTTAGCTATCATCGCTTGCATTGGCCCAGCGGATCCACTCCTCCGTTACAAGGAGTTTAATTTTTTTTAAAGTATTTGGATGACATGGAGCAGGCAAAGCATTATCGCAGGGAAAAAGTTTCTGCTCCTATAACAAACAGATTGACTAGATTTCAGCTACATTTTTCCCTTGTTCTCAAAGAAGTAGAAGAGTTCAACTGTTCATCAAAACTGACTGTGCATGAGGCAATTCCTTTATACCCTGACATTGTTAGAGATGTTGCCTATGTGACCACCGCTTGCCACCAACCCAAGTTAGTGTAGAGAGGTCGTTCTCTAGCATGGACATAATGAGATCAGATGTGAGGTCATCTCTGAAGGATCTGATGGAGGCGATACTATTTCTCAGAACAAATTCATATACCCCACAAATTTGATTCAGGACGTTTTTGTTGAAAATTGTTTTTCCAACTTACTGCAGCGTTTTGCATATTTACAATTTTTTAAAGCTTTTTGTGTTCTAAAGTTGTATCCAAATAAATCTTTTTTTTTTCTTCTAAAAGTTTGTTTTATTGTTCTAAGGTGATAAAAACCCTAATGTTGAATTTTATTCAGAAAAGTATCATTAAACAGCTAGAGTATGGTATGCGTATGCGTTTGAGTGAGGGGGTTCGGTGTTAGGGAAATTGAGGAGTCGGAGCCATTGCTTCATTGTTGCAGTGTGTATTACCTTTAAAACCAATGGGTACTGTAGTTGCTTTTTTACGTTTATTTAGGTC
Organism: Phyllomedusa bahiana; assembly: GCA_025379985.1. NCBI lineage: Eukaryota > Metazoa > Chordata > Amphibia > Anura > Hylidae > Phyllomedusa > Phyllomedusa bahiana. The sequence continues at coordinate 65,674 of JAODAL010011430.1, forward strand.
CTTAAACCCAAAAATTTTATGTAAGAATATACAAAAAACAAAAAAATTTAAACCCCCACATTGTGAGAAAATTTTTGTTAGGTTTTTATTTTTTCATGTTTTGTTTTGTATTATTTGGTTTAATAAAAAAAAGTTTTTATAAGGCTGTTGTTGGTATTTGTTTAGAAAATTGTAAAAGCGGCTAGGTCCCAGTGTTTTAGGACCTGGACAGTATATTTTTTATAATTTGTAAATATTGCTACTATTTTTTTTGTGTGTACTGTATGTGGGGAGCATATGCTTTACAAAGCTCTGATGTCATCAAAGTCTGATAAGGCCGGTAACTGCATGCTATTTTTGCTATGCATTAGCATAGCATTTGAAAATACTGCATCTGTAAAAGGCTGATCTACTAATATATAATCTTATATTTCCCGCTTGGTGAACATAAAAAAAAAAAAAACCCAGGGCCAAAATTGCAGTTTTTTTCTTGGTCATTTTTCCTCCCCAAAAATTATAATAAAAAGTGATCAAAAGTACGGGAAATCGAAAATGGTCCAAATAAAAAACCTATTTAGTTGCAAAAAAAAAAAAGCCCCACCAAAACCCCGCAAAATAAAGTAACTGTCATTTATATGAATTTTAAAAAAAGGGAAAAAATTTTTTGTCCCCATTTCATTTAGCTGAGGACATGGCTGAAGGTGAAGGTGGCTGAAGGTGGGTCAGGTCAGGGCCAGGCATATAAGGGTATGTCCCCCTGCACGGGGTTTTTGGCGTTTTTCAGCCGGTTTGTGGTTTTTTAGACCCCCCTGAAAAACCCGGCCCCAAATTTAGCACAATTGTGCTCTATGGAAAACCGGCGGCAGTCCCCCTGCCGGGTTTTCCGCCCGGCGGTTTTGTCGGGGGGCCGGGACAAAACATTGAACATGCACTATCTTCCGCCCGGTTTCTGGGGAAACTGTGATTCAATGGGAGGGGGGGGGGTGTTTGCTCATCGGGGAAAAAACCGCCCCCCCGGGCGGGGGGCGGGAAAAAAACGGAAAGTACCGGCCGGCAAATGGCCATATTGCCCAAAGCCTTTAAAACGGCCCAAAGGTATTGTGGGGGGGGTGGGGCAAAATTTTACCTATTTGTTTAGGCGAAAAAATTTGCTTGTCCACCCCATACCACCATCCCCTCCCCCCGTGATTGACAGTGTGTGTTTCCCATGTATCCCTGGCAGCAGTTAGTCACGGTGAAGGGGCAGGAGGAGGCTTATGACCAAGTGGCACAATATTTGGTGTCCTATTTGAGTTCATTGTAGCTAAAATCCCCCATATTGCGCAAATTTTCAGGCCCTTCCCTCTTTGTTTTTTTACCTTCTTATAACAATTACTCGCCTTTTTGTTGATTTTTCCCGGGGCTTCTTTCCCAGTGGCTGTACCGTTTTCAGCATGTGACCAGCCCCTGCCTAGCTGTGCACATTTGCTCGCCCCCTTTTTCCAAATCCTTAGTCTCCGGTTATATTGGGGAATGCTCTTTTTCCATGCCGTATAATAGCAATCAACTGCGTTTGTACTTTAGAGGGCATAATAACAGCTATTATTAGGCCAAACTAATGCTGAGTCACGTACATGACTTCATGCAATTCTAGTACCCAGCCTATTAAGATGTGTGGAAAGATACAAAGTGTGTGTCCCTGCAGCCAAGGTGCTGTATGATAGATGAAGGGCGTTTTGATGCTGCAGGGATGAGTGATGCTGGTGATGATGAGCTGGGTGCTGATGCTGACAAGTCCTGTGTATCCTGTCTGCAGCCACGTGGGGCCCCTTTACGTTTTCATTGAGAGCATCCTGTGGTATAACATGATGGACATGATATAATGAAACCACCACATCAGAGAGGTAGGCAGGTAATTTACATGCGTCGCCTCTTTCACATCATACAATGGCGTGTTGGAGTGTTACACGGGTTTTTGGACCCGAAAATGATCAAACATACGGGCGATCGGATCCTAAAAAGACCCCAAGTATCCAACAACAAATTTCCCCATTGGTTTTAAAGGTAATCAACTGCAACAATGAAGCAATGGCCCCAAAACCTCTTTTTCCCTAACACGACCCCCACTCCTCATCACGGGATTTTTAAAGTGATAACTTTCTGTAGAAAAAATTTTTCCACGGCTTTTTATCACCTTATGATAAAATAATAAGTATTTAGAAGAAGTAAAATAGTTTTATTGGATTCAGCTTTGAACAAAAAAGCTTTAAAAAAATTTTTAAAAAAAAGCAAAAAAGCTTTCAGTAAGTGGGAAAAAAAAGCATGATGCACGTATAGCTTTAAAAACGGCTCTGCTGCGTCTTTCGGAAGAATTGGGTGTCATTCTTTTAACGGATGCGAAAGAGCAGTGGAAAGTACGTTTTTTTTAAAAGCAAGGGAAAAACCATTTGGTATTTGTTGATCGTGCTTTTGGGTCCGTTTAGGGTCCCAACGATGGATCAAACACACATCTAAAAAGCGATGTAACACGGACTCAGCACGCCTTGTGAAATCCCCTTTTTCGACAATCTTTTTTTGCTTTGGCTTTATAACAAAAGGGTCCTTATTGGGCTTCTTCAAAGACCATTAAACCCCTTTCCTGGCTAAATTTTTAAATTTTTTTCCCCAACCCGGGTCCTGTAATTTTTCAATCCTGATTTTTCAAATCAGACAGTGGACTCCTATCACCTGACATTTACGGCAAACCGACAGACCAATTCCCTACTCCACTTTACTAGCTGTCACATGTTAAAAGTTTTCTTCCACACTCACAATTTACCACGTAAAAATAAAACGTCTAAGGGCAAAAACCATCGATTCACCCACCTTTAAAAAATGTCCTTTCCCAAATTTCCCCAAAAAGAGGGTTTTTCCAAAAAAAAATGGAAACCCAAAGGGCCCCCCACACCCAAAACAACACGAACCCCTCCCTTTAGGCCCCCCCTCACCAAGATTGAGCTTTGTCCACACATATCATCCCTTCATACTGAAAATCCAGCATTGCATTCAACGACATTGGTCTTTTTTTTAAAAAGGGGGTTTTCTCACAACAAGATTTAACTTAGCTCAATCCGTTTTTTTTTTAGTTTCATTTTTTTAATTTATTTTTACGGATTTTACCGCCCGCAATGATTGGGGCGTGAGGATACCCCGGTCTTGGTACGGACCGTGCCAGCTGCCTATCAAAGGGAAAAATCACCCAAGGGTCGTTTGCTATTTGTGGAACCCCGAAGAGCTGATGCCAGGGCCCCTACAAGATTTGGGGTAACCAGAATAGGTTGGACACTGTTAAAGGGGCAAATTTTTGCAAGGTTACTTGTTTTTTGGCCCCAAAAATCCCTTTTACCAAAAAAAAAGCAATTCTTGTAGTGAGACAACCCCTTTAAGTCATAGTTATCCTGACCCTAAACCCGGAAATTTCCCCAAAAAAAACGTCCCTTATGCCCCCTCAAAAGACCCCAAAAAACCTTTTCTTAAAGGGGTTTTTCTCCCTAAAATTATTCGTTAAACCCCAGTCCGTTTTCTTTGGGTTTTAAAATTTGAATTCAGGGGGGTGGGTTTTCGGGCTTCCACTTAAAGGCTACATTTGAAACCCGGTCGTACTATAACGACCCGCACTTTGGGAGCCTATTGGGGAGATCAAACAGGTTTGTAGCTATAGTGACTTGAAAGGGGGCTGATGCAAACCCCCTTTCAAGATGGATATCAAAAATAGGTAGGACATGTTAATTTGGGCAAAATTGCAAAAGTGACTTTTTTTTTGCAAGATCTTTTAAAATAAAAAGAAATTTCCCTTTTAGTGAGGGCAAAAACCCCCAAAAGAGCTGATAAAGGCTCCACCCCCCCAAAACCCGTAGTCCAAGCTCCTTTCTCCCCACAAAGCCAAAGGGGGCCTTTCCCTTTTCCCAAACTGTGGTCACCTCCCAGGTGATCAAAGGGGATGTAGTAACCCACCCCAAAAGTGGGAAAACCAAATTTTTTTCCCTCAAAGGGGTTTTTTTTGTGTCCCCAAACTTTAATGTGGGATTTTAATTTGTGCCGGGGTTTTATCATTTTAAAAAAAAAATTTTCCCTCCTTAAAATTTTAAACCCCAAAAGGGTAAGGCCCGGGTTCAAAACGGTTTTCAAGCAGTAATTTTCAGGACAGAAATTTTGCCCCCAAAATTTCGGGTTGAATAAAGGGGAAGGGGGGGGGGTGGGTGCCCGCCGGCCCCCAAAAAGAAAAGCATTATCCCACCAAGTATTGCGCCGGGGTTAAAAATTTTCATGTCACTTTCCCCCCCCTGCCCGGCCCGGATTCGCCCAGCGGGGGAGAAGAGAAAATTTCCCTAGTTCCCCTATGAAAACTGGGGGATTACCCCAAAAAAATGGGAAGGATTCCAACCCTATTTGAGCGCTGTACGGCGCACAATAGGCTGCAATCCGTGCCCCCAAAAAAGCCCTGGGGGAACGGCCCCTTTAGGGTATGTTTTCCCTGGTGTCCCTGGGTGTGAAAACCCGTGTGCCCCCCAAAATGCTGTGTTTTTAGAAAAATGGGCTGATCAGTTCGTTTTTCTAAAAAACGCAGGGGGGGGCCCCATTCACTTTCCTTTTTCTCTATTATACGCCATTTAAAAAAATGACTTTCACTTTCCCCCTTTTTTTCCCCCCCCGCGTTTTAAAAAAGCAATTTACCCTGATTACCGTAACCACAGGACGTATTTTGTGGCGCAAATTTCACGCAAAAACCCCTTTCCCTGAAACATGGGTTTTAAAGATTCAGTGGGGGAACATCCCCCTTTGAGGGAAGGGTAACTCTTTCCCCACCACCAAAATTCTCAATTAAGATTCCAGTGCCGGAACGGTTTTCCCCTTTTCCAAGACGGGGGCCCTCGGATTTCCCCTGTTCCCTTTAAACCCCACCCTGGGTTTACTTAAAGGGGTTGTCCCCAATACATTGGGTTTTATCTTTTCCTCAGTCTATTTTTTTTGGTTTCTTCCCGAATTCAGGGGGTTTTTTATTGGCCTTTCTACTAGGCTGCAGTAGAAGCCCGGGGCTGTAAAACCCATACAACCCCCGTGCTGGCAAACCTATCAGGAGGAAATTTAACAGTTTTTGTAAGCTATAGGGACCTGAGGAGCTTTATGCAGCCCATACCCAAAAAGGGGAATTTTCTAGGAATAGGTAGGAAAAAGGTTTTAAAAAAACATATTGGGAAACTGACTTGTTTTTTTTACAAAATCTTTAAAATAAAAAATTTAAACCTTTTTAGTGAGAAAAACCCCCTTTTTAAACCCCGGAAAAGTAACTACATTTTTTCTTGATTTTTTTCCCTTATTTTTATTCCCCAAATTTTGAAATTTTTTTATGTAAAAATTGATTTTTCCCCCATTCTTAAATTTTTTCCCCCTTATAATTTTATAAGTAATCCGAAAAAAACTATGTCCATTTTATGTCCCCTTTTTTTGGGGCAGACATGTTGGGGCTGTAACCTCTTAAAAACCGGGGTTTGGAAGTGGGAGCTTTTTTTCTGATTAGGATTTTCTCTGTTCAATTTTTTAGTTCCCTTTTAAACAGTTAATTTTTGTTTTAATTTATACTTTTCATATGAAATTTTCCTTCCCTTCCCTCCCTGTTTTCCCGACTTTGGTTCCCCATTTATGTTCTGGGCCCTTTATCTGTTTTTGTGGATTTTCTCTAAGCTTCTTTCCCCCCCCCTCCTCTGATTTTAAAACTTGTTCTTTTTCTCCAAGATTTAAAGGGGGTTTTTAAAAACATTGTTCATCTTAAACCCCAGTCCCTTTTTCTTGGTTTTTTTACTTTTAAATTTAGAGGCGTGTTTTTTGGGTTACACCCAAAACGGGAAAAACCAGGTTGGGACCCATAGAACCGTGCTTTGCAGCCCATCAAAGGAAAAACTCAAATGGGCCCGTAGCTATCGCCACCGAGGAGCCCGATGCAGCCCCTACAAGAGGGAATAAATTTTGGAATAGATTGGACAATGTTAATGAACACATATTGCAAAGTGATTTGTTTTTTCAAGACTTTAATATAAAAACAATCCTTGTAGTGAGGAAAAAAAACCCTTTAAAGCCTCGTTCTTGGTCTTGGGCCCCCCTGTTAGTAAAGCTCCCCCCATTTTAATTTTTCTCCCCCTTTTTTCGAAACATCAAATCCTTTCTATCTCCTTTCCGGTTAAAAATTTTTGGCCTCCAATTTTCCCCCCCCCCCCCTCCCCCTTTTCTTTTTTCCATTCCGGGCCTTTTTCTTGTATTGTTTCTCAAAATTTTCCCCTTACCAATTCCCCAATTCCTTGAAGGTTTTTTCTTTCCCAAAACTATTTTCCAAAGGGGTTGCAAACCACCCTCCGGGCCCGCCACCCCCTTCCATGACCATTCGTTTTGGGGCCCCCCCACCTATCTTTCCCCCGCATCCCCGTATTTCTGGAGTATTCTTCCCCTCGGTACAACCCCCCGAAAAAAACACTCAAATTGTCCTTCCCTTTTTTGGGGTTTTCCCCCGTGGAATTTTTAATTAAAAATGGACACACATGGGCCCAACCCAAGGGGCCCCCACCAACCCCCAAACACCCTTTCCCCGGAACACAACCCCTTCCCTTTTCCCCCCAAAATCCCCCCGCCCTTTCACCAAAAAAATCCCCAGCGGAAAAAAAATTTGGGGATCCAAGGGGTTTGGGGGGGGGCCCCACTTTATTTTTGGGCACCCAAAGAAACCCCCAAACACAACAACACCAAACACTTAACCGGGGGGCTGGGCGCCCTTCCCCACACCAATAGAAAACCCCCAAAAGAAAGACCAAAACCCTGTCACACCCCGCCCCCAAAAGTAGGGGGGGCCCCAAAGGGGAACCGGCTGGGAAACCCGGGGCCCCCCCCGCCCCTTTTAAGAATTTTGCCCCTTTAAACCCCACCAAAAACCGGGGCCCGACACCAAAATAACCCCCTCCCCCCAAAGGGGGAAATTTTTTAAAACCCCCAAATTTCCCCCAACCGACCCCCCCCCCCTCCCCTGCAGGAAGCCCCCTCCTTAAAAAATACAGAAAACTTCCCCCGGCCCCAGAATTTTACCGAGGCCCCCACCCACACCCCCCCTTTTAGCTTTTTCCCCTTTTAACTCCGGGGTTCCCCCAATTTAAAATTTTCAAACCCCCCATGTAAAAAAAAACCCCGGAAAGGGCCCCCGCCTCTCCCCCACCCTGCCCCGTGCACATAGGTAAATTTCTTCTTCTACATTTTAAATTGGGTTTTCCCACCCATTAAAAAGGGGACCCTACCCCCCAAAATAAAGGGAAAAAATCCGGGGGCCCCCCCAGAACTTGCCCCTTATTTCCCCCTTTTTGCCCCAAATCCTTAAAACGCCCTTTAACTTTTAACCCCCCCAAAATCTTGACCCCTTTTAAAATTTTTGTTAAATTGAAAGGCCACCCCCCCTTTTAACCCCAAATTAAAAAAGTAGCCTTTTAAGGTCACGATAATCCCTTTTAAAGTTCCCGTTTGAACATGAACCATCCCCCTAACAAATTTTCCCCTTGGTTAGGCTTGGTTTTTCCCTATTATTAATATATTTAGACCTTAGGCTTTCTAATTTCCCCCCTTATTAATTATGGTGCCCCGGGAAATCCTGGGTATATTCCCTCTATTAATTTTTGGGAGCTTAGGTCAAAATGGTTAATTCCCCTTTTCTCACTTAAACACACAATGGAGAAGGAAGCAGCAGCAGCCACCTGCAGTGCTCACACCCAGCCCTGGTGAGTCCTGCGGGGGACCAGAGGGGTACTTTGGCTGCGGCACACGGGGCATCCGCCCGCTTTGGAGATCGTGTCTGGGGGTTTTGAGCCCAGGATCCGGGGGCCCTGCCCAGGATCCCCCTGCCCCGGGCTAGCACAACTTTTCCCCCACGGGGTCAGCCCCGCCTGCATGGAGCCCCGGTCCGAGTAAAGGGGGCCCCGGTGGCGTGTGTACGAGCCCCCACGCACACCCGGGTGGACTATGTCCGCATTCCAGCTCATGTTGCGCAGATAAAATTCAGCCGAGTAAAAGAGGGGGGGAGTCGCGGGTTCTGCTGCCCCAGTCCGGTGCACATGGTAAGTGACTCTTTAAAAGACGGCTTTTGTGGGGTAGGTGTGTGCACGGCGGGATACAGGGGACAGGACAACGTGGGGGAGACGGAGCGGACGCGGGAGCGCCCCGGGTGTGTCGGTTTCCCCCTTTGTTGCTGAGTCTCTATAATACGCATGTAGCTGTGAGGTCACTTAATCCCCTTTAAATATATTTGTACTGTGAGGTCACGTAAATTTTCCCAAAAAAATTTTTAAAAGTAGCTGTGAGGTCACGTATAAACCCCTTTTAATATAATGTAGCGTGAGGTCAGTATAATCCCCTTTAAAAATATTGTCTGTGGGTCAGTATAGATCCCTATATAATATAATTAGATGGGGTCCGAAGATCCCCATAAAATAATATGTGCTGTGAGTTCCGATAATCCCTATTTGAATTTTTAATGTAGCTGTGAGGTCACGTTAGATCCCCATATATATAATGGCTGTGAGGCATATAGTCCCCATAAAAATAAATGTAGCTGTGAGGGACGTATGATCCCCATGGGATATATTTGTACTGTGAGGTCACGTATGAACCCTTTAAATTTTTAATGTAGCTGGAGGTTAGTATAATCCCCTATAAATATATATGTGCTGTGAGGTCTTAACCCTAAAAATATATTATGTAGCTGTGAGGTCAGTATAATCCCCTTTTAAAATATTTTGTACTGTATCAGTATACACCCTTATAGATATATATATGTAGCTGTGAGGTCACGTATAGATCCCTATATAATATATATGTAGCTGTGAGGTCACGTATATATCCCTATATAATATATATGTAGCTGTGAGGTCACGTATAGATCCCTATATAATATATATGTAGCTGTGAGGTCACGTATAGATCCCTATAGCATATACATATGTAGCTGTGAGGTCACGTATAGATCCCTATAGCATATACATATGTAGCTTGTGAGGTCACGTATAGATCCCAATAGCATATATATGTAGCTGTGTGAGGTCACGTATAGATCCCTATAGCATATATATGTAGCTGTTTGAGGTCATGTATAGATCCAAAGATCATACTTATGTCGCTGTCTGAGGTCATGTATAGATCCATAGATGATACGTATGTAGCTGTGTGAGGTCATGTATAGATCCATAGATCATACGTATGTAGCTGTGTGAGGTTATGTATAGATCATATATATGTAGCTGTGTGAGGTCATGTATACATCCCTATACATATATAATTGTAGCTGAGGGAGTACGAGCCCTCATCGCTTGTATATATTCCTAAGTCATGCTCAGAGTAATGTATACATCTCTATATAATACATATGTAGCTGTGCTTGTGAGGTAATGTATACATCCCTATATAATGTAGCTGTGCTTGTGAGGTCATGTATACATCCCTTATAATACAATATGTACTGTGCTTGAGAGGTCACTGTTATACATCCCTGTATACATACATATAGTGGCTGTGAGGTCAGTATAATCCTATAGCATAATTAATGAGCTGTGCTTGATGAGGGTCATGTATACATCTCTATATAATACATATGTAGCTGTGCTTGTGAGGTCATGTATACATCCCTGTATTAATACATATGTAGCTGTGCTTGTGAGGTCATGTATACATCCCTGTATAATACATATGTAGCTGTGCTTGTGAGGTCATGTATACATCCCTGTATAATACATATGTAGCTGTGCTTGAGAGGTCATGTATACATCTCTGTATAATACATATGTAGCTGTGCTTGAGAGGTCATGTATACATCTCTGTATAATACATATGTAGCTGTGCTTGAGAGGTCATGTATACATCTCTGTATAATACATATGTAGCTGTGCTTGAGAGGTCATGTATACATCTCTATATAATACATATGTAGCTGTGCTTGAGAGGTCCTGTATACATCACTATATAATACATATGTAGCTGTGCTTGAGAGGTCATGTATACATCTCTGTATAAGACATATGTAGCTGTGCTTGAGAGGTCATGTATACATCCCTGTATAATACATATGTAGCTGTGCTTGAGAGGTCATGTATACATCTCTATATAAGACATGTAAAATGTGTCTGACATGAGCCCAGGTTCCTTCTTGTATCACTCATTCCTGAAGTCCAGCTCAGAGAACTGTATACATCTCTACATAATGCACATGTAGTTGTGTGAGATAAATATATCTGGGAGTAGAATGAGCCCAGGTTCCTTCTTGTATCAAACCGTTACGAAAAGCCAGCAGCACTCGATATCCAGAAGAGGTTTCCTTTATTGGTGCCAAAAACTGCTATACAATTACCCACGTTGTGATTACCCACGTTGTATACCAGTTTTGGCACCGATAAAGGAACCCTCTTTTATGGATATCAAGTGCTGCTGGCTTTTCGTCACAGTTTGCTTTCCTACACCTCCCGAGTGTAGCCGTGTAGCCCAGGATTATTGACACTGTGAGCTGGCTATTTCCCTTTCTGTGACAAGAGGATGAGCCCAGGTTTCTACTTGTATCACTCTTTCCTGAAGTCCTGCTCTATATAATATGTATTTAGCTGTGCTTGTGAGATAATGTATACATTTCTATATAACACATATGTAGCTGAGCTTGAGAGGTCATATATACATCTCTATATAATGTGTTGAAGAGCATAAGCAAAGGTTCCTTCTTGTATCACTCTTTCCTCATGCTCAGAGTAATGTACACATCTCTATATAACGTACATGCCAACTCTCCCGCTTTTGGGGGTTCTTTAAATGACCGCGGCGACAGAGTAGCGCTGGTGCGCTACTCTGGCGTCGCCGGGCCGCTCCTACAGGCGGGTGAAGCGGCCGCAGCGGCCGCTCACCCACCTGGCGAGTTTCACTGACTTGTGTGGCCGCAGCCGTACAGTCAGGGAGAAGGCAGGAGGGATCGTTCCCCTCCTCTCTTCTCCCCCTGTATGCACAGCGCCAGTGTGCGCCGTACATACAGGTCAGCGGCGCAGGGGGAGTGACGCGCGGCTGCACTCACTCCCCTGCGACACCGAAACTACTCAGGTGGCCGGGAGATGTCTGGAGCTGCAGGAGCCTAGTGAGGTAAGTGGCTTTTATTATTTTATTTTTATTAGTTATAGGGGGGCCCTACCTGGCTACAATGGGGGGGGGGTCTACCTGGCAACAGATGGGGCACTACGTGGCTACAATGGGGGGGGTCTACCTGGCAACAGAGGGGGCACTACCAGGCTACAATGGGGGGGGGCTAACTGGCAACAGAGGGGGCACTACCTGGCTACAATGAGGGGGCACTACCTGGCTACAATGGGGGGGGGGTCTACCTGGCAACAGAGGGGGCACTACCTGGCTACAATGGGGGGGGGTCTACCTGATTACATTGGGGGGCACTACCTGATTACATTGGGGGGCACTACCTGATTACATTGGGGGGTACTACCTGGCTACAATGGGGGGTCTACCTGGCAACAATGGGGGGGGAGCACTTCCTGGCTACAATGGGGGTCTACCTGGCAACAGAAGGGGCACTACCTGGCTACAATGGGGGGTCTACCTGGCTACATTGGGGGGGCACTACCTGGCTACAATGGGGGGGGGCACTACCTGGCTACAATGGGGGGGAGCACTACCTGGCTACATGGGGGGGGGGGGGGGTCTACCTGGCTACAGAGGGGGCATCTACCTGCCTGTAAGGGGCACTACCTGGTTATGGGGGGGGGCTACTACCTGGCTATAAGGGCATCTACCTGGCTTTCTTCCAAAGCCGTTATGCAGTTAGGTGTAGTGGGTGTGGCTTTTTGAAGGGGCGTGGCACACCGACACAATGGGCGTGTCCATGCAAATTTTTGCTGCGCCGCACTCCGCGCGCCGCCCTCTACAATCTCCTGCTTTTTCAGTTTCAAAAGTTGGCAACTATGCTATATAATACATATGTAGCTGTGTGAGGTAAATGTGTCTGAGGAGGAGAAGCCCAGGTTTCTGCCTGCACCACTATTTTATGAAGTCATGCTTAAGAGTAAGGTATATATCTCTGTATAGAACATGTACATAAATATCCCTGCCAGGTAAATGTATGTAAAAGGAGGACGAGCCCAGGTTTCTTCCTGCATCAGTTTTTCCTGAGTAACGTGTGTGTGTGTGTGTATATATATATATATATATATATATATATATATATATATATATATTATATATATGCATGAGATGAATGTATCTTAGAGGAGGACAGTTCCATTTTTTTACACTTTGCATCTTTTTTCCTACTGAAGCCATGTATAGGAAATGTATACATCTCTATATAGTACATATACATTTGTAGCTGTGTGGTGACTGCATCTGAGGAGGAGGAGAAGGCCATTTTTCATATTTTTTTTCCTCTGAAATCCTGTACAGAAAAAAGTATACATCTCTATAGAGTACATCTACATACAATATCTCACAAAAGTGAATACACCCCTCAAATTTTTCTAAATATTTTATTATATCTTTTCATGGGACAACACTGAAGATATGACACTTTTCAGGGCTGTGGAGTCGGTGCCCATTTTGCAGGAGTCGGAAAAAAATGGACCGACTCCTAAAATATATAATAAATTGGTCCAGTTAGTTCAATGTGGTGCCAAGAGCAAGAGGATTTGGGCCCTGTCCGTGCTACTGCTCCCATATCTTCAGCCTCATCACATGAGGAGTTGATGACTTGGAGCAGGCAAAGCGTTGCCACAGGGAAAAGATTCCGTTCCCATAGCAAACAGATTTACCAGATTTCAGCAAAATTTTTCACTTCATATTTACAACTAATTAAAGAGTTTTTTTGTGTTCTAAAGTCGTATCCTATAAATCTATTTTACATCAACAAGCAAAATGGTAACAATGTTTTGAACTTGTGGCTTTCAGGCTCCATATCTCGCCATCCACTACAGCTTTGAACATGAGACTCCCATCATTTTTCAGACAATCATCTAGGCCAGGGGTCTCCAACCGCCGGTCCGCGGACCGGTGCCGGGCCGTAGCACATCCCCTGCCGGCTAGACCTGATGCCGACCGCCCGTTGACTCTAGTCCGGGCGGGCGGCATCTACTTTACGTGGCCGCAGAGTCAGTGCGGCTGCATCACTATAGTGAAAGCATGGGTGGATTACCATTCCGCATCTACAGAACAGCGGCGCGCGCGTGCGGGGAGGGGGTGATGCAACAGTGATGTCACACCAGCTGCGCCGCTCGGTGCTGCCAGCAGGCCCGGACTGAGAAGTCCGGGTCACAACGGGCCGTCTGCTCCGCAGCCGAAATACATTTTTAGTGTAGCGGCGCTGCTTCTTTTAATACATGAGCAGCGCCGCTGTGGAGGGCCGCGCCTGCTGCGATTGGTCACTCCTGGCAGCAACAGCAGAGTTGTGCGCTGCGGCCACTGCGCTGGGCCGCCACAACAGACCACTCACTGCTCCACATCTCAGGAGTCAGGACAGTGCTAGTAGAGCAGTAAAGAAGAGGCCCAGACGATCCTGTGTATCTGCAGCCAGCGCTGCTCCTGCCTCCTCACACTATGTGATAGTGTGAGCACCAGCCACAGCGGAGCTCCGAGGCCGGAGCTCACACTTTCACTTTCATCATTGAAAGGAGATAAGAGCAGCGTCGGCTGCAGATACACAGGAGCGCTTTAGTAACAGGACAAACAGTTCACTGGCACGGGCCCACCGGCTGCAAAACCTATACCTCCTATGCTCCGCCCCCTTTCCTGTGTGGCAGCATCTCGGGCAGGCCTGAACGAATGTTCCTAAGGGGCTGCATCCTACTGGGATCCACATCCTGCATCCTCCACAGCCTCAAGGTACAAATTTTATTAATATGTTCCATATAGGTCATTGCTCCTGTGTACTCCTGCCTCCTCTGATTGTGTGGGCAGCAGCCAGCATGGTGGACCGCATCACATCTTGGTATCCTGCAGAGGCCCAGACTATCGGCATGTGTTAAACTAGGCCGCTTGTCTTCTTTGAACTTTCCAGGTACCAGCAGGCCCAGACTGGTGAGTTGCCAGGTTCTGGGCCACTGCAGGCTACATACCTACCTAATGGGGGCCTATTTACCAGTCTACCTTATGGGAGGCTGTATAACTACCTACCTAACTGGGGTACGTATATTCCTACCTACTTAATTCAGGGTCTACCTACCTAATTTAGGGGTGTACTTTTATCACTACAGGGGGGGGCTATAATTATTTATTAGCACTACAGGGGGGGGCCTATCATTATTTATTTTCCCTACAAGAGGGGGCTATAATTATTCATTATCACTACAGGGGGGCCTATAATTATTTATCACTACAAGGGGGACTATAATTATTTATTATCACTACAGTGGGCTATAATTATTTATTTTTCACTACAAGAGGGCTATAATTATTTATTTTGACTACAGGGGGCTATAATTATTTATTTTCACTACGGGGGGCTATAATTATTTATTTTCACTACAGGGGGGCTATAATTATTTATTATAATTACAGGGGGGCCTATAATTATTTATTATCACTACAGGAGGGCTATAATTTATTTTCACTACAGGGGGGCATATAATTATTGATTTTCACTACAGGGGGGCTATAATTATTGATTTTCACTACAGGAGGGCTATAATTATTTATTATCACTACAGGGGGGGCCTATAATTTATTATCACTACAGGGGGGGGCTATCATTATTTATTTTCACTACAAGAGGGGGCTATAATTATTCATTATCACTACAGGGGGGGCCTATCATTATTTATTTTCACTACAGGGGGGCTATAATTATTTATTATAATTACAGGGGGGCCTATAATTATTGATTTTCATTACAGGAGTGCTATAATTTATTATCACTACAGGGGGGCCTATATTTATTTTCACTACAGGGGGGCTATAATTATTAGCACTACACGGCGGACATATTTATGTATCTTTACTACAGGGGGCATATATAGATCTATCATTACTATATATATATATATATATACACACACACACAGAGCAGATTACATATGTAATATACATGTATAATACTGACCCACAGCTTATAATCAGTCTGCAGTTATAGAATACTGGTTACCCCATACTACACCCCTAAATGACACAGTATACACTCTATTGTGTTTTTTTTCTGTATGTGATTCTAAACCTCCAACTCCCTGCATAACCCCGTCCCCAATAACCCCGCCCCCAATAACCACCCCCCACCGGGCCGTGGAAAAATTGTCGTGCATCAAACCGGTCCCCGGTGAAAAAAAGGTTGGGGCCCGCTGATCTAGGCCATCTCATATATAACTTTTACCTTCAACTATTTAGCCTCTACTTAGTTCTGCAGATTCTTCTCATGTAACTACATTGTTACTGTTTTGCTTCTGGTGGTGGGACAATCTTTTTCTTCTTGTTACTGCAAATTACAACCTGTTCTCACATTCCCTAATAGCTCAGTGTGTTATTAGGCTGATTCGCAAGTGAAAGGTCACTGGTTTGAGCAGCCATGAAGAAGATTTCCCAAGAAAAGAGAATCTGCATCATCCAGCTCATCGAGCGTCTCTCGGCCAAGAAAATTGCCAAACTGCATCATGTGAGGCCCTGACAGCTGGAAGAATATGAAAGTCCGTCCAAAGCCAAGAGGTGACGTCCAGGGGAATTATCAGAGTCAACAAGTCGCTCATCACAAGGTCGATTAGTTCTGACGCTAAGACACGGCAGTGGAGGCGGCTCGTAGGCTTCCTAAGGGTGAGATCACAGACATTCATGCAAGCACCAGGGTAACACGCATTACACAGGTCTGGAATGGTGGCCCGAAAAAAGGTGAAGAAGCCGCAACTTCCATCTCGTCATAAGAAGCGTTGGCTCGAGTTTGCCAAAAAGTACAAAAAATATAAGTTTGGAAACAGGGGAATTGGAGCGATGAGATGAAAGTCAATAGACCGGGCTCTGATGGGGGCAAATGGGTTTGGAAGAATCAAGGGAAAAAGAAGCTAACGGATCGAGAAGCTGGAAGAACTGTCAGGTTTGGTGGAGGAAGCCTGATAATATGGGGATGTTTCACAGCCAAAGACGTTGGAGACTTGACCAGGAGCAATGCTGATCTCAATGCTGAGCTATATGTGAGTGTCCTACAAGATGAGTTACTTCATACACTCAAGTATTATGGGTATGAAAAGGACGACATAGTGTTGCAGCAGGACAACAACCTGAAGCAGACATCAAGGTTGGAGAAGGAAGGTTCAATGACAATGAGGTAGAGTTGCTGTATTGGCCTCCACAGTCCCCAGACCTCAACCCAATCCAACACTTACAGTTGAAGAAAAAGCTGTATTCATACCCAAGTCCAGTCTAAACCAACATTATGACGTGTAGAAGAGACCTGGGATCAGATTTTGGTCAAGACCTGCTTGAATCTGATCCAGAGCCCAGAAGGATTCAGGCAGTGCTGAAGGCCAAATTTAGATTTTTTTTTTTAGGAGCAAAACAGTAACAATGCAATTACATCTGCAGAACTAAGCAGATGCTAAATACTAAATAATGTATGTATAAGATAGGTAAGATGATTGTCTATAAAATGATGGTAGCCTCATTTTCAAAGCTATAGTGGATGGTAAGATATGGAGCCTGAAAGTCAAAAGTTAAAAACATTGTTACCATTTTGCTTGTCAGTGTATGTTCTACCTAAATAGATTGATTATTGTATCATAAGGTGATAAAAAGCCTGATGTTACCATTTTACTACAGTAAAGTACTCCTGTGCTATGTATGAGGGAGTCAGGAGTCTGAGTTGGAGTCGGAGCTTTGGCTTACCGACTGCCACAGCCCTGACTTTGATACAATGTAAAGTAGTCAGTGTACAGCTTGTATAACAGTGTAAATTTGGTGTGCCTGCAAAAGAGCTGAATACACAGTCGTCAATGTCTAAACCGTTGGCAACAAAAGTGAGTACACCCTAAGTGAAAATGGACAATTGGGCCTAAAGTGTCACTATTTTGTTCGGCCCCCATTATTTTCCAGCACTGTTTTAGTCATGGAGTTCACTAGAACTTCAAAGGTTTGCACTAGAATCCTCTTTCACTCCTCCCTGATGATATCTGAGGTTGGTGGTTGTTAGAGACCTTATGCTCCTCCACCTTCTGTTTGAGGCTGCCCCATAGATGCTCAATAGAGTTTAGGTCTGGAGACATGCTTGGCCAGTCCAGCACCTTTACCCTCATTTTCTTTAGCAAGGCAGTGGTCGTCTTGGGGGTGTGTTTGTGGTTGTTATCATATTGGAATATTGCCCTGCGGCCCAGTTTCTGAAGGGAGGGGACCATGCTCTATTCCAGTATGTTACAGTACATGTTGGCATTCATGGTTCCCTCAATAAACTATAGCTCCCCACAGCTGGCAGCACTCATGCAACCCCAATCCATGACACTTCCACCACCATGCTGGACTGTAGGCAAGACACACATGCTTGACACCATCTGAACCGAATACGTTTATTTTGGTCTCATCAGACCACAGGACATGGTACCAGTAATTCATGTCCTTCATCTACTTGTCTTCAGCAAACTGCGGTCTTTCTTGCACCTCATCTTTAGAAGAGGCTTCCTTCTGGAATGACAACCATATTATTTTGCCCCCCTGAGCGGTGCCAGTGTCTTGCTCAGGTGCCATGGACAGCTGCTCCAAGTCCTGCTCCATTAGCTCATGAATCAGCAGGTCTTTTGTTTTGTTAGGCCATGTTCACATGGCTTAATTGCGGGGCGTAATTACGCCCTGCAATTACGCCGTGTGGATGGGGGAGGAAGCGGGGGGGGCCGGCACCTCGCTGGCCCATAGACTGTCATTATTAGCGTTGCGTATACGCCGCTAGTAAATTACATGTCACTTCTCTCGACGCTCGGCGGATTCGCCGAGCGGGGAGAGGAGACGTAATCCATAGTTCTCCATGAGAGCTGTGAATTACCGTAATGACTGGGACGTATTCCAGCCGTAATTCACGCAGTACGCTGCAAATTACGGGCTGAAATACGTGCCCAAATAAGCTGTGTGAACATAGCCTTAACCTCAACCTCTGCTTCTTGTACAGGGTTGCAATTTCACAAAGCACCCTTTGCCAAATACAGTGGAAAGAAAACAGGGAAGGGAAAACTGTTTGCAAGTTTGTCAAAAGTTAGCACTGAGTTAGTTCTTGTAGAACTGGTGTAGTCCTCACAAGAATTCTGCCATTCCTTTAGTGCAGGGAATAATAGCTTAAACCAAGCACCAATGCTCTAACAAAAGTAAAAATATCCCACCGCTTTACCACCAATTTTGTCATGTACTCACCGACCAGAACGTGACGAAGGTGCCACTGTAATGGGTTAATTTATCTCCACTCAATGCACTATTTGCACTCCCCTTCCACTCAGGTGGCAAATATTCACTGGAATATACTGTAGATTACACTCTTTTTTTTTTCTTTTTTTTTTTATTACACTAATGCAACTCTATATGATACATATGTAGTTGTGCTTCATGAGGTAGATGTATCTGAGAGGAGGACAAGCCCAGGTTTTTCTTGTGTTGCTGTTTCTCATGAAGTCATGTACAGGGTAATGCATACATATCTCTATGATACATATGTAACTTTACAGTGCAGGGTTAATGTATCTATTAAGAAGACACACCCATGAAGTCATGTATACGCACGCACACTCTTTTTGCTTTCTTGGCTTTTTTTCAGAGAATATGAATGATAACATAAAAACCTTTTTCCCAGTCATGGTTAGTGGTTGGATGAGGCCAATTATTGTCAAACTAATGTGTTTTCTCTTCTTAAATCATAATGACAACCAAAAACATCCAAATAACCCTGATCAAAAGTTTACATACCCTGGTGATTTTGGCCTGATAACATGCACAGAAGTTGACATTAAAGGGGTTGTCTCGCTACAAAGAATAGCTTTCAAATTGTAGGGAACACAAAATAAAGACATTTTCCAAATATATTGCTTTGTTCCTCTGTTTTCCCTAAGGAGATACAAGTGAATTTATGACCTCCCTGGCTATTTCAGTTCCCTCAGTAACAGACCTGTAAACAATTCTCCCCCTGCTGTTTGTTCAATGAGATAACAGTGAGTGATGGATGTCATCACACAGGTCACAGCAGTGTCCATGCTGCTGAGCAGTAAAAAGCTGATTTATGTAAAATAAACAGAACTGTAATTAGGACTTTTGTTTTGGGGATCAGATAAAGCCTTCTGAGAGCAGTTTGAAAAGCTTCTTAGCTAATCTGATCTAATTAGCAACTGAAAGCACGGAGCATGGAGCTGTATGCAAATGAGTCAGTCTGAACCAGGAAGTGACAGAGTATTTCATTCATGCATTCTGTGAAACTCTGTAGGGAGACAACTCCTTTAATGGGTTTGAATGGCTACTAAAGGTAACATCCTCACCTGTGACCTTTTCTGCTTGTAATCAGTGTGTGTGCATAAAAGTTGAGTGAGTTTCTGGGATCCAGACAGACTCTTGTATTTTTCATCCACCCACTGACGTTTCTGGATTGTGAGTCATGGGGAAAGCAAAAGAATTGTCAACGGATCTAAGGGAAAAGGTGGTTGAACTGTATAAAGCAGGAAAGGGATACAAAAAGATATCCAAGGAATTTATAATGTCAGTCAGCAGTGTTTCAAACTGTGATTAATAAATGGAAAATCAGGGACTCTAAAAACCAAACCACAGTCAGGTAGACCAACAAAAATTACGGCCACAACTGCCAGGAAAATTGTTCGGGATGCAAAGAAATAACATTGGCTGAAATACAGGAGTCTCTGAAAACTAGCGGTGTGGCTGTTTTAAGATGCACAAAAAGGAGGCATCGCTGATGATTTGGGGATGTGTGACCTACCAAGGCACAGGAAACTTGGTCAAAGTTGAAGGAAAAATGAATAAAGCATGTTATCAGCAAATACTGGAGACAAATTTGCACTCATCAGCCCGGAAGCTACGCATGGGACGTACTTGGACGTTTCAACATGACAACGACCCAGAACACAAGACCAAGTCGACCTGTCATTGGCTACAGCAGAACAAAGTGAAGGTTCTGGAGTGGCCATCTCAGTCTCCTCCCCAGAGGGGCTCAATGATATTGAGGGCAGATCTCAAGCGTGCAGTTCATACAAGACAGCCCAGGAATTTACAGGAACTGGAGGCTTCTTGCCAAGAAGAATTGGCAGCTTTACCATCAGAGAAAATAAAGCGCTTCATCCACAACTACCACAAAACACTTCGAGCTGTCATTGATGTTAGAGGGAGCAATACACGGTATTAGGAAATGGGGTATGTGAACTTTTGATCAGAGTTATTTGGATGTTTTTGGTTGTCATTATGACTTAAAAAGAGAGAACACAGTAGTTTGACAATAAATGGCTTCACCAAAAGTTTTTGTGTTATCATTCAAATTCTCTGAAAAAATGGGCAAGAAAGCAAAAATTCTGCCGGGGAAAGTAAACTTATTTGAGAGGACGTTCAATTTTCTTATGTTACTCTTTTTCCTAAAGCCATGCACTGGGTAATGTATACATCTCTATATGGTATATAGGTAGCTGTACTGCGTAAGATAAACTTTTTTGAGAGAGATGCCGTGTTTTCTTCTTTCCTGAATCCATCCTTTCCCAGAACATACTGATTGGACTTGGCAATGTGAGTCTATGGTACGCATATTATGTGACTTTATATACATATGCAGCTGGACTGTGAGCAGTAAACAGGAGCGGAAGCCCCTCCTTTCCCAGAACTTTGTGCAATAGGTATGTGTATCTAAATTAGCAGGACTGTGTGAGGTAAACTAGGAGAGGGCAGACTCTATTTGTCTGATCTACAAATATAATACATATATATTTATATGACCTATTATATAAGCTCAAATAGACTATGTAAAGTAACTAGGAACAGATAACTAGCTCAGTTTTCCTGAGTCCCTCTTTCCTTACGCTCATTTGATACAATATACTGTAATAGCGCATATATATATATATATTATACACACACACACAGTTGAAACCAAAAGTTTACATACACTATATAAAAAGACACTTACGCATGTTTTTCACATTATCTGATAGAAAATGTAGGTCTTTGTTCCTGTGTGCATTTGCAAACTTTAATCTGACTTTAATATGTTTCTTTTGAAATAATGGCTTCTTACTGGCAGAGTGACCTTACAGCCAATTTCGATACAGTACTCGTTTCACTGTGGCTAATGACACAATCTTACCAGCTTCCACCAGCATCTTCACAAGGTCTTTTGCTTTTGTTCTTGGGTTGATATGCACATATCGGATCAAAGCACATTCATCTGAGACACAGAACCCGTCTCCTTCCTGAGCGGTATGATGGCTGTGTATTTCCATCTTATTTGTATTTGCTTATAATTGTTTGCACAGATGAACGAGACACCTTCAGGTGTCTGGAAATTGCACCCAAGGATGATCCAGACTTGTGCAAGTCCACAATTCTCTCCCTGATATCTTGAGCTGATTTCTTTAATCTCTCCCATGATGTTACACAACAGAAGCAGTGTGTTTCTGGTGTGAATTAAAATACATCCACAGGTGTATCAGAAGCTTCCATGACATCATATGGGCTGTCCCAAATTGTTTAAAGGCATAGTAATCCTACTGTATGTAAACTTTTGACTTTGCAGAAAGTAATAAAAATGCCGTAAAAATTCTCTCTCATTATTCTGGTATTTGACAAATATAAATAATTTTGATACTAATTGACCTAAAACAGGTAATGTTTATTCTGATTTCATGCCAGATAGTGAGAAAAACATGCATATGTATCTCTTTATACTACGTGGACAAAATTGTTAAAGAAGGAAAGACCCACAATGGTAATTAAAATAACTTGAAAATGCCAAATTTCATAATAAATTTACTGAAAATCAACCAATACAAATCAGTCATTGCATTTGAATTGTGTATCAACTGAAAAAATGGAACTAATGAAACTGTCCTGGACAAAAGTGATTGAAAATTATTTGACCATAGGGATATGTTAAATTAAAGGGTTGTTCCGACACCAATAAAAGCTTGTTAGTCAGTCAGTGCATGATGGAAAATAGTAGAACACTTACCGTGTAAAACACTTTTGTTCCATTGCTGCAGCTATTCCAGTGATCCCGGCAGAGGACTTCCCTGTTCATTCTTAACATAACCGCTGCAGCCATTCACTCCAGGGTATGTGAACAATGAACAGGGAAGTTATCTGTGAACATCACCGGGACATCCACAGCGACTGAACAGTAATTTAAGGTCTAACAGGACATGGCTACAACAGGAAAATTGATGACAAATTGAAGAGGCCGAAAATGAGAATGGTAACCAAAGAGCTTAGAACATCTTCCAAAGAGATTAGGGTTGAGCTCCAAGGTCAAGGTACGTCAGTTTCAGATTGCACCATCTCTCGCTGTCTTTGCCAAGGTAGCGTTGATGGAAGACAACCAAAAAGGAAACCAAATAATAAAAAAAGCAAATCATAAAAAAAGAGACTGAACTTTGCTAAAATATATTTCGCCACGCCACAAAGCTTACGCAAAAAAGGTCCTTTGGACATATGAAGCAAAACTGGAGCTTTTTTGCAAGTCACATCAGCTCTATGTTAACAGATGCTAAAATGGCAGTATTTCTTAAACTGTCGTTTGTGAATTGTTCAGGTGCTGTTGTGGTGAAAGGGTATGGCGAGTAGTGAAATGGCACCATTTGGAATAAGCGATGAGGTGAACGTTGGATGCCTTTTCCAATAACTAACACCTTCTGCTTTATCAAACAAATTAACTTTGGCTTTCATGTGAGAAACATCAGAACCCAAACACCCTGCAAGCATTTCTGGAACAATACGAACTGGGGAATGTTTTCATGGCATTCTTATCCATGTAGAAGGAACTCTTAAAAGGGTTGTCCATGTTGTATAACACATTAATATAATGCTCTGTGAGGTCCATTAAACCCATAATACAAGCCTACCTCCGGTGCCCTGTCCCAGCGCTTTATCACCCCTTTATTCTGTTGACATGCTGTTACTTACAGACACGTCTCGTGCCTCTTGTTTACATCACTTTTCAGAAGTGAACACCTCTGAATGGTGATGTAAGTAGAAGCACATTTTGACATGTCAACAGAACACCAGGAGGAGCCAATGCTGGATTCTTACAGATCACATTTACTAATACATACATGGCAGCATGCTGCAAGGTTCGAAATGTCTAAGATGACCAAAACCTCTAAGTATTTACCGGGCTCCCTAAATCTCCAAACTAGAACCCAATTAAGCATCTGTGGGACCCCATGGATCATCATGATCACTCTATGGATGCTCTTCTATGCACCCTCCAGCAGCTCTGGGATGCAGTGCAGCCAGCATGGTTTTATATAGCTGTAACAACCTACCAGGACCTTATTGAGTTACTTTCAGCACATATAGCAGCTGTTCATGCTACACACTGAGATTACTGTGGATAGTAGCTGGTGACTCGATTGTGTGTAATCTCATAGTAATATGGAAACACATTCACTGCATATGACATGAACAGAGACATGTATAGCAAACTTGCCTAGTTTCTTATTTTCTCAGACTGCTCTGATGTGTGCATTCTCTAAGGGGCTATTTACATCATGTTTTCCCAATTTGCCACTGGTTTATGTTCAATGAACACTACCATCATATTTAATAGCGTCCATATAGGCTTTAATAAAACTAATGTAGTCTACTTGTGCTAGATTGTATATTTTATTTGTGAAACATAAAAGTCTTGGAGACTGTGCCTTTCTGTCCTGCAGATAAAACATATACTGGCTGAAAACCGACTGTCAACCATCTCCATAGACGTCAATAGAAAATCTGAGCTGTAGTCTACACAGCTTGGATTTTCTGACGGTCGGATTTCAAATGCGAAAAGTGTTAAAGAACTTGGAACATGTACATTCTTTTGCCCGAAAATGTACTGCTCAGTGTTTAAGAGGGACGTCCGAATCTGCAAACCGCGAACAGAACTGTCCTCATACACCGTTCAAATGACAATAAAATACCGTTCAAATTCTTTAATCAGCATTTACTAAGTATTTTGACACTTTTTTTTTCAGCATAATGGAGCACATTTGTTAAGGCAGTTGGGCCAGGATTCTGGTTCAATTTGCGGCAAAAATATGGCTTACAAAAATGTGCATGCTTTACACCACATTGATTATTTGTTTTACGCAGTTTCTAGACACTTGTGCCTCATCTGATAAAAAAGGTGTGTGGCTACAGCAAAGGAGTTAGGCTTCTTGGAAATAGACTTACCATGCAATGTCATGTGCTGAAAAAATGCACCAAACTTTTGTCGCAATTTGTTGCATAAAGTAAGCCAACTAATAGAGGGTGTGTAGTTAGTGCTTGTTCACATGGCGTTTTCACTCCGTGTTAACTATGCTTTTTAGATCTGTCTCGATGACCGATCTAAACAACTAGCAGTGAGATTATCACTGCGGGCTATGAGGAACACATGAGAGAGTGCTGCTGCGTGTTTCCATAGCGCAGCTCGGGTCATGTGTGAACAAGCCCTTAGACTAGGCATTTTAAACATTTTCCCGATTTATCAACACTATGATAAATTTATAAACAAAGAAATGTTAGACTTACCCTTCTTGTTAAACATAATTGGTATTGCTGCATACCAAAAAAAAGTCTGTTCTATTATAATGGAACATAATTTATACTAAAACACCGTTGAAGAAAAAAATTAAAAACTGCAATATTGTGTTTTGGTTTTTTGGGGGTCAATTCTGGTCCCCTAAAAAGTGGAACAAAAGTGAAAAGTGGCGCTGCAGCCATTCTCCTGTACCTCTCCTGTAGTATGAAGACACTTTATTTTAATTGGTCCAATTTGTTTTTAAAGAGATATATGGGTACTATCCCATTTGGCTGTGAACAAGGACCATGTAGGTCTGAAATGTGCAAGCATTCTATGCATTGTTTCACTGTTTTCATGCTCTTACGGTATGTTCACACGGCGTAAATTTGGCGCACATTTCGCTGCATATTTGCGCTTAATACGTGGCGAGATGCGTGCTGCAATTATGGTAATCAATAGCTCATAGAGAACTATGGATTACGCCTCGTCCCCCCCGCGCGTACCATACGATCATATTGTACGCGCGGGTAGATAAGTGACATGTCAATTACTCGCGGCGATTACGCGACGCGAGTAATGCATGTCCATGTTGCCGGCGGGCTGATCAGCGGGACTCCCAAATCACCCGCCGTATTGCGGCCCGTACTGGACGTGCAGCAATTACACCTTGTGAACATACCCTTACAGATACCAGTTCACTTTTCTCTCACTTTACTGTTGGTCCGCGAAGAAATGCATATCTTTACATAGTCTTATTACAGTAGTAGATAATGCAATGGTAATGGTCCCTCTATTGTTCTCTTGACAGACCTAGATAAAGATTAAACTAGACTAACAGGGCAATGAGGAGTGATACATGAAAGGGTAATGGGCACATCTCTTTTTCTGCACTGAGAGGGCAGCTTTACTTACACTTATCAGGTCCTGATAATAATACTTAGAGCAACATGTATGATTCATGGCGCTTAGATGACCATTTTTGTGTGTATATAAATAGTGTAGAATGCGCCTGAATCTCAGGTAAACCACTTTGAAAATGGTTTACCTGCTCCAGCAGTAATGCGCCTAGATTTGCCGTACTAAAGCTATAAGTCTAGAGCTTCGTACGGTTCGAGTGCGCCCCCGCCTCCCGCACGCACTCTGAAATCAGCGCATTACAAAGTGCCACGGGCTCTCTGTAAAGCACCTGATATTGGCATGCAGCAGGTTTACAACTATTGTGAACGGGGCTGCGCTAGATGTCGGGCTGAAAAGTCACCAGACTTCTGGCCCAGCCCGTTCATTCATGTCGCCCTTAGTGTCCCTGGAAGAGAACCATCAATCATTCTCTAGTGCCGTGCTATCAGAGTTTACAGAAGGGTAGTCGGAGAGACAGAGCCAGAAAGTAATGTACATAGGGGAACTTCTAAAAATCTGTATAAAAAAAGCACCACCCACCTAATTTTAAAAAAATTATATGTAATAGCCACATATTGCTTATCATTATTTGAAAAAATACTTGGCTGAACTAACAACTTTCATAAATTGTTACAAATATGTTTAAATGTTCTTAACACATGTACTTGTCCGTATCAAAGATTTGCATCCATAGTTCACTAAAGATGGATTTCCTGTATGTTTGAGTCATGCAGATTTTAAAGAATAGTGGGCTTCATATATTAAAACTGTCAAACAATAGCCCAGCAACCAATCTGAGTAAGAATAAGGTCCAATATATTAACGAGTTATTATACTTGCAGTTGTCTGTTAGTTCAGCTATAGTTAACTTTAACCCCTTTCCGACATTTGACGTATTGGTACATCATAAGGCCAGTAAGGAGTATGGAGTGGGCTGAAGGAAACTGCTGATCATTACAGTTGGGACCTATCTATGTTCCCTGTCCTGGCGACTTGGGTGTTCCTTACTTACTCATGTGGCCTAGTTATCCACTATTTTGTGTTGTTGTTATTTACCTTCCTGAATATAATTAGAGACCCTTGCAGAGGCCACCTCCAAGACAATCAGTTCTTCAGCGGAGCTTTAATTATTCCATTGTCTTCTGTCCTGCTTATTTGGCAACCCTACTTTTAATGGTGGATAAACAAGAGATTCAGAAGGTTAATTGACCTGGCAGACAACTTGAATTTTCAACCAATTGACAACTTTGTCAGATTCAGAATTTTCTTGTCTCCAACAGCTTAAACATTATTAGACACATTTACTATGGAAATTGCACCACAATTTTGGCAAAATTGTGCCAAGATACTGGCGTTCATGCTTAACACTACATTTACTATGCGCTTTAGAGACAGTTTTTAGACTCTTCTATGCAGTTTCCTGCAAAAGGGCATGGCTTTATAGGTATTAGGCAGCAGTAATAATTGTGCCCCTATGTGTCATCACCCCTATAGCAGTTGGAGGTGTTTGGTGGATATGTATGTCGGTTAACAGCTATATGCTATGTCCAGGAGATGCTGGAAGTTTTTCTAATTCATATAATTAGATGGTGTTCCCCCTTGGAAGCTAACCTTTATGTCAAAGTTGGAGGGAAACTTGAGTGAGAAGCATTCTTTGCAGGATATGGTACAGGCAGCTTTTAAATGAAAGGGAACGTGTCCTCAAAAATGACTTATTGTTTAACTCACGTTTTTATGTTAAACACATTTTTTAAGATTTTTTTTCATATGACTTTCAATATATTTTACTAATTCTTAAGTCCTGCAGTTTTCACTTTGGCCACTAGGCCTTGTTTGCACTGTTTTAACAGCAGTCCCAATTAAAGAATTTTTGGTTATTTTTTTAAAATTTTCCATATCACTTTCAATATGTTTTAATAATTCTGAAGTCCTGCAGTTTTCACTTTGGCCCCTAGGCCTAATACTAGTCTGTCACTTCGTGTTCTGTAGAGAACGACTCTCAGTTGTCTGCTCATTATCCGCACAAAGAGAGCCAAACTGAAAGGAGACACCAGTGTGAATAGATAACACAGGATCCACCAGTCACAAGAGGAGATAGTAACAGTTCACCCTTTCACCTCCCTGGTCACAGAGCATGCCTAGAAAACTCTCCTAATGAACTCAATGGGACTGAGTCAGTCTTAAGTTTCCTATGTGCATGAAGCTGCTGTAAAGCATCTCCCTGACTGCTGTTAAAGAAGTGCAAACAAGGCCTAGTGGCCAAAGTGAAAACTGCAAGACTTAAGAATTTATTAAAAAATATTGAAAATGATATGAAAAAAAAAAAAAACCCCACCAAAAATTCCCCAAAAAAATGTGGCCTTAAACAATGACTTTTTTTTTTTGATGACACATTCCCTTTAAGGTTACACTAAGAGAAATTGGATATAGGATTTTGTTTGCTGGGGTTTGACTTTCTAGACTATATACACCTCAGGACTTGTGGCAAGGGATAATTTTTCACATATGGAGGGTATGTCTGAAGTTTGGGATTTCATTTTATAATATACAATCTAAAACGTCAATTAAAGCAAATATCTTTATTTAGGCCTGCTAGGTCTGAAGATTACTTATAGATCTCTTTCATTTCTTGCGGCCATGATTGTTATAGCTCGCTATTGGGGACATTTTTCTTAGTACTGATTTGGTATAAAACCTCCAATTATTAGACAACTTTCCATAAATCAGCAGACCAATACAAAATAAAAAACTTTTGTAATATATAAAAATGCTTTCCTTTTGTTTAATCAATCATAAATCACTTGCAGATCATTTTCAGATGAGATGAGTTTGCTGCTTCACAGAGAGGGGCAGAAGGTACAATTGAAAATAAGAGACTCGCACAAAAGCAGGAGATGAGACAGCACAATGAGTGACAGTCATCATGGAGACCAGCATACAGCAGCAATGCTGTGTACTGATCTCTATAAGGAAAAGTGAAAAAGTAAAACACAAACACGAAAAATAAAATAAAAACATCTACAACGCCTTTTACCCCTTTACAATATCCCAAAAAGTTCAAAAATAAAGTAAACAAATTATGTATCGACGCCTGCGTAACAAACCATTCTATAAATCTGTCATGCTATTAACCTGCACAGTGAACGCCGTAAAACCCCCCCCCAAAACAAAAACAAAACACAGAATTGCGATTTTTGTTCATCCTGCAGAACATAAGATGGAATAAAAAGCGATCAAGAACTTTATATAAACATGAAAGTCATACCAATTAAAGCATCAGTTCATCCCACAAAAAAAAGCCCTTATATAGCTCGGTATATGGAAAAATAACAAAGATAGCGATGTATTAGTATAGTTTTACACAATAAAAACTTTTTTAAGGCGCTTCAACATAAAAAATCTATATAAATTGGGTATCACCGTAATTGTATCGTTCCACAGACTAATTTGTCATGTATACTGCACAGTAAGCACTGTTAAAAATAAAACTAAAAACACTACTAGGATTACAGTATTTTCTCCACCCTGCCTTCCAAAGAACGGATTTAAAACAGATCAAAAAGACTCCATACAAAAATGATACCAATAAAAATGTCAACTCATCCCACAGAAAACAAGCCCATACACAGCTCTTTACACAGAAAAATACAAAAGTAATAGCTCTCTATGGCGATGCAAAAACGTGTTTTCCTTTTTGAGTAAAATTTTTTTTGTGTAAAAACCGTAAACGATAAAAAATATACTATTTGGGTATCGCTGTAATTGTATCGACCAGTTGAATAAGCTAGCTTTTCATTGTTGTAAAAAATAAAAATGAAAAAATGCTGCCATAATTGCTGTATTTGTTCAAACGCTCTCAAACATAATATGCTAATGCACTCCATAAGGCACCAGTAAATGCAACTCACCTGCAAAAAACAAGCCATCTCGTTGATACAAAAAAAAAAAAAAAATGTAGCGACTTTTTTTTATAAACGCATTTCTATTGTGTAAAAATAATAAAACATTAAAAAACTATATAACATTTATATAATTGCAATTGTACCGACCCCCATACTAAAGTTACTTATGGAGCACAGCGAATGCTGTAAAATTGAAGCCAAAAAAACAATGACAGAACTGCATTTTGTTCTGCATTAAAAAACTATGGAACACCTGTGCACCATAAATGCACAATACACCCCTAGATGAGATCTATGAGGGGTGTTGAATCCAAAATGGGGTGACTTCTGGAAGGCGTCGCCTGTTCTGGTACTTTGGTGGCTTTGCAAATGCAACATGGCACCCACCAAAATCTGTGTTGCAAAAGCCAAATAGGGCTCCCTCCTTTGTATGCCCTGCCATGCACCCATACAGCAGTTAACACCCACATAAAGGGTATTGCAGAACTTGGAAGAAATTGCAGATTGTTGGATTTTATTTATTTTTTTTAAATTTTCACCGCCTAACGCTTAAAAATTCTGTGAAACACCTGTTGGGTCGATGTATTCACTGCACCCCTGGATATATTCCTTAAGGGGTGTAGTTTCCAATATGTTTTTTTTAGGGATGTTTATTAAGTTTTAGCATTTAAGTGTCTGTAAACTTGCAATGGCGCCTAAGGAAAATTGTAATGAAAATGAGAGAGAGTCCGGTAAGTGCTCCTCCTACTCTGAGGCTTGTGGTTGAACCAAATAGCACACTAGGGCCACATATGGGATATGTCTGAAAATGGCAAAATCTGGTAGTCAATATTAAGCTGCATTTCCATGGTCACCTTTACCATGTTTATGTGAATAATGGATAAAAACGGAAAAATCTGCAACAAAAGTGAAACGTTTAAATTTTATTTTCTGTGAAATACCTAAAGGGTTAACAAACTTCCTAAACACTGTTGTAAATACTTTAAGGGGTCTAGTTTCTTAGATGGGGTCATTTATGGGGGTATCTAGTATATAGGATGCTCAAAAACACATCACGACTGGACTGGTTTCTAAAAAAATCTGTTGCAAATTTTCTTGAAAATGTGAAAAATTACTAAGAAATTTACATAAAAAATAAGGCTAGGTTTACCCTGTATATGTTAAACAGCCGTCCAAAATCCAACGGCATTTTAACATTGCCGAACCGTGGTTTTTGCCGCAGATTTGCACTAAAAACCGCAGTTGGTTTTTAGAATTGCGGAAGATCCAGCAGGTTTCAAAATGTAAAGATTTTTAAACCGACCAGATTTTCGGCGGATTTTAAATACTGAATCTGCCAAAAATTCGGCAAGAATTCAGTGCTGTGTAGACATAGCCTAAGGCAACATCTAAGTTTTTCTCTTTCACTAGAAGCTTGCTTGAACAGTTTAATTGTTTTCCAGAACCCTTCTTTAATCAATGTCCCTCTAACAGTCACAGCTGGAAATAAGAGCTTGCACAGCTTAAAGTCAGTAAATGCTGTGGAACGTCTCACAATCTGCATAGTAATGGCCCGTTCACACGGCAATAGACAAATACCGGTGGGGTTATTTGACCGGTATTTATCCGGTTTGTGTGCCGTCCACACGGCCGCAGGGGGTGGAGGGGCGGCTTTTCTCTGCGGTGAGTGGAGAAAAGCCCTCCCCCTTCACATTCACTTGCACATATTCTGTCCAAAAACCAGACGGAAGAATGTGCATGTAGAATGCTTTTCGGGCGGCCCACGGGCGGAAAACCCGTGCAGTGGGGACTGCTGCATGGGTTTTCCATAGTAGCCCATGTGCCCGTTTGCGGCCGGTTTTTCAGACGGTCTGCAAACCCGCAAACTGTCTGAAAAAACGGCCGCAAACCCGTTCCGTGGTGACATGCCCTAAGTGGTGGCCTGAAGAGGCTGTGAAAAGTAGAAACAGCCAGATAAACATTTAATAAAATTTGTTTATTTTGGGAATAGTACTCCAAAACAAGATTATTGATTCAAGGTTTTTTATTCCGGGCTACTGTGCATAGCCCTGAAAGTTAATCTTGGGCAGTTGCAGGTGCACATTCTCTCTTTGTCCTTTTCTTGATGTGTCTGCTTTTTGTCTTGGGTTTCATCCTTAAAGGGGTTTTGCCACAATCTCATTTCATACCTCCTGTATCCTGCTCTTCAGCTCTGTGTGCTCAGAAGGGGCGTGTGTGATTTGTTTGAATTGCATATCATGTGACCCAACAGGATGACATCACCATGCCTTTCCTCTCTGTAGTCAAAGAAAAGTCTGTTTATGTAAAGCATTGTGTGTAGCTGAGAGGTATAGCTTTTGCCTCTAG
The DNA here is from genome assembly GCA_025379985.1 of Phyllomedusa bahiana. NCBI lineage: Eukaryota > Metazoa > Chordata > Amphibia > Anura > Hylidae > Phyllomedusa > Phyllomedusa bahiana. Next base: position 97,504 of record JAODAL010011430.1, read on the forward strand.
GCACAAGGGTCCTCGGTTCAAATTCCTGCAGGAACCAAACCTGTGTTTTTTTTGTTCTCTTTATCAATGCACAGACCTGATTGAGGTTTCTTTTTTATTTATTTGCACTGTTTGACTAATTACTAAGGAGGACAGAGGACAGGAGTAGAATGACAGCACCTGGGGTTTGAACACTCAGTAGCTGCCTGAGACGAGAAGTGATGTCTGACCAAGACTGAGGAGCTCTCAGCCCTGGTCGTATCCCCTGGAGATGAGCTGTAAACAATGGATCACTAAAGGAGCAGCTAAAACAAACGCTGCAGAATTTGTAATAATGATGAATGGTGAAAATGTTTATTATTTCATTTGCAAGCTTACCGTGTCAATTTTACTTCGTGGCAAAACCCCTTTAGCCTTCTTAATTCTCAGGTGAAAGTGGAACTTCACTGTGACGTGGGTCAATTCTGACCGTCCTTCTATTTTTTCTTTTTTTTTTCTTTTCTAGTTCAGAATTGTAATAGGACTGCAGAGGACACGTCATCGCAGTGGAAAAAGAAACAAAGGCTACTGGAGTTGCAGCATTGAAATGGCAGGAGATTTATTGGGTCAGTAATAGATGTTTTTTATATCATGACATTACCCCTACTTCAAGATGAGATGCAGATAGGAACATTTGCCACTATTTTAGTAGATTTACCCATCTCTTTATATATTCCTTAAAAGGCAGTCCTACTTTTTCATAAAAAATCTGCCAGCTGCTAGCAGTCAAATTGGTAAAGCCTACCCAAAAATTTCATTTTTATTTTAGATTTTTAACTTATGTCTTAACTAAATATTCATACGAGCCCCTTTGTGACATAGCTTATTTATTTTTTTCTTCAGTTCAGGAGACCTTTTATTTTGTGGGAACAGCAGTTGTATTTATAGACAAAATTTTTTGGAATATAATGTTTTGATTGACTTTCACAAATTGAATTGAAAAATGGCAGCAATTTTGCCATTTTTGGAGGATTTGTTTGTTTGTTTTATGGGTTATGTTTAATTAAATATCAAATTTACTGTCATTAATTTTCCACAATAAAAACACTTTACATTTTTTTCATTTTGTTTTTGCAACAATTACAATGGAGGAAAAATTATTTTATGGTACAGATAGTTGTGGATGATGCAATACCAATTGTATTTTTTTTTTTAAAGAATAAAACATTGTGTATTTCTGTGTATTACTAAAGAAAAGTTAAACCGCTGAGTTTATGGACACAAACTGACAATAGAACATCTAATACACATACACGTTAGTGCAGGGGTGTCAAACTGCCGGTCCTCCAGCTGTTGGGAAACTACAACTCCCATCATGCCCACTGTTATAGATTATACAAATGCATGATGGGAGTTGTAGTTTCCCAACAGCTGGAGGGCCGGCAGTTTGACACCTGTGCGTTAGTGTATCCTGTGTTGCTTTGTAACCAAAATACTGTCTTCAAGTGATGATGTGACATGCTAAGGCATTTATATATGTGGGCCAATAAAGGGGCCTGTTTATATTGTAGATGACCACAGATTCATGTGGTGCATGCTGTTAAGCATATCTCTGAATGCTATTAACAGCAGCTCAGACAAGTTGACCATCCCAGAAATAATTTTGCAGGAAAAAAAAGAATAAAAAAAATGTACTATCAGAAAAAAAAAGAATGTTTATCAACTTCTGGTCTTAATGCATTGACATTTTGATGTATGTGGTACAAATGTAAATTACAAAAAAACTGTCTGATACTATTATTTAAACTGATTTTTCTACACAATAATAAAATATGCTAGTACTAATTTTATTTTATCATGGTAACTAGTTAGCTTGCCGTTTTCATCTGTTTTAATTTTAGTCAGGCACCTTCTCATCTAAAACATTTATAGCAAAATGTGTATGTACCATAGTTTTTGGTTTAGTAACAAATTGGTTTTTCTAATTTCATTTTAGTTTTAGCTATTCATCCACCTGAAAAATATAGCCCAGTTAACTATTGTGTTTCACTTTCACAGGTAAGAAGGCTAATGTACAAAGCTATAACCCCTGCTGATGTGACAATTCAGTGTTGTTGGAGGGTCAGGTGATTTAAGCTTCCCTATTTGAGAGCAAGATATGATAAAGGGAGAGAAGCTGAGCTCTGTCACATATAGGTTTATATCATTTGGAGCAGGATTTCTGAGTAAAGAGCAGAATCAATTCTAACAGACTCCTGAAGTGACCATAAGGCCATGTTCACACAGCTTATTTCGGGCACGGATTCCAGCTGTATTGCGCGCCGTACTGCACTGCAATACGGCTGGAATCCATCCCAGCCATTACAGTAATCCATAGTTCTCATAGAGAACTATGGCACATTATCCCGGTGGGATACGCGCCGTGGATAATGCATTTCTATGGGGCCGGCGAGTTGCCGGCCTCCCGCCCCCGCTGCACGGAGCCGGCGTAGTTGCGGGGCGAAATCCGGCCCTGCAATTACGTCGGCAATAAGCTGTGTGCACCGGGCCTAGGGGTGCTTTCACACGGCGCGTTTTGGATGCGTT